>JARYGA010047478.1:0-109129 GCA_030545235.1 Helianthus tuberosus
GATGCATGCTCACATAGGACTGGACAAGGCCTTAGTGACTCAATAACAATGATAGACTATGTTTAAATTGTGTATTTAGATTTCCAGACGATGTACTTATTCAATGTTTAATAAAACGAAACACTTTTTGGTATCCATGGTTATGAAACATTAATTCTGTTACAACACTCCCCGATGTTTCCGCCACGTTTTGTATGTTATACGTGGTCGGGGTGTGACAGAAAAGATGGTATCAGAGCCAATGGTTATAGGGAATTAGGTTATTAGTAATGCTTTGACCTAGTCTATAACCTTCTTAGGACCCTAACGCGAGTTTACTTGCGTTTAGTCATAAAACAATATTGTCACCTATCCTTAGGCGACAACCCCAACAAGAACACAAATTTCAAAACCGCTTTGAAAACTAATCATCTGTTCTAGGATGATTGATTACTAGGTTTTGAACCCTCTATTGTAAGGTTTTGAACTCTCTGTTATATGGTTTTGAACCCCTTTGAGTTTTCAAAATCTCGTCAAGGTTTTGGGTTTTAAATAATGTGAACACGTGCAAACTGGAAGGGTGAATGCCTGTATTCTGGGTTTTCTGTCTAGGCAAGCACTTCGTATACATCTCATCAGATGCGAGACCAGTTGTGCTTACCTGGGAATTCTTGGGATGAGTGTTCACTTATAGGCGAGCATGTCTTCGCGATACATTATTTTTGACCCATTTACTTTGATTTGTCACCATCTCATTTGTTTGCCTTAGGTAACAAACAAATGATCATAATTTTCATTCGTTACCATTCGGTATTGATCATCCAATAACCTTTCACTTTCTTCTAAGAATGTCTCTTCATCACGATGACGCCCAGATATCCAAGCAGACTGCCAAATTCACTCAGCGAATAGGCGAAGTAGTCCTGAAGACTGTTGAATTAGCTACTGCCATGTACCGTCTCCAGGATGAAGCCACTCAAGAGTCACCAAGACAGGCAGGACCTAGTCAGGTGATAGCACCACCAGACAAGATTGTTTTACTTTACATTTCTGCTATGTATGTTGACTGATAGCATGCTAGCACATTGATTTACATGACTTTCTGCTTTGTATGTTAACTTAGCATACTTAGTACATTGTTTTCATATAACATGTTCACTTTTGCTATGACATTTGGTTTGCACAAACGAGACTATTATGCGTTCATTAACATTAGCTACGCCGCTCGGTAGTAAGTACTGGTACCATAGGACTTGACAAATCCCATTCCTAACATCTCGGGTTTGTTTGGATGTAAGGAATGACTGAATCCGAAAACATTTCTTTTGATAACCTTGACTGAAAGGGTTATCCGACTGTCTCAAGGCTTGAATGTATGCGTTAACTTACCATATAAATGTTTGTATCAATGTAACATGCATTACTTTGCAAAACATAACTTTTTGATATATTCAAAATACTTTGTTTTGTACATTTCTACATTTGGATTATGTGACAATACTTTACTTACAATACATAACATTTGTTACACATTACTTGACTGCTTTTGGACTTTTAAACATTTGACATGGCTTATACAAGGACTTTTGACTATTGGGTTAAACATAGACTTTATACATTGGTGGTTTGTTTAAGTGATTTAAGTAACGAGGCGTGTGTAATATGATACAAGCATGGTGGATACGCCGCTAGTACTTCCTATATATAAGTGTTTGTATGGTATTACATATCGTAGCGTTATTTGAATCATTTCAATTTAGACATATGACATTTTATACATATAACATACTTTTCACAAGACATTGTTTTACAAAACAACTTATCTTATACAAACTCATTTTACTTGGTTATTTATTTAACCATACTTTATTATCTTACTTGTACATATCATCTGATTTTATTACTTTTTCAAATGCTTTACAAGATAAAACAATTTACAAGGTTCATGACTGAATGTTATTAAACAATTTCTTAAACTTAAGTCATGAATCCTATTTTCACAAAACCTATGTATCTCACAGGCATTTTTATGCTGACGTACCTATTTTCACATGTGTTTTCAGGAGCTTTTTCGTAGAATGATGATCGTGACACTAGGGCGGACCTGTGCCTTAGAGACTAAAAATGAAGATAGAACTAGTTTAATTATGTTATAAACTCTTTATTTCCTGTATTGACAATGTAACACGCTTGTTGATAAATAAAATACAACTTTGAATGCCATGGTTATGAAACAATTAATTCTGTTACAACTCTCCCCGACGTTTTCCGCCACGTTTTGTATGTTATACGTGGTCGGGGTGTGACAGAAGAGTTGGTATCAGAGCCAATGGTTATAGGGAATTAGGTTATTAGTTTGTGTTTAGATCTTAAAACATGCACATCACCTATCCTTAGGTGATTATCAAAACAAAAAAACCAAATTTTTTTTTCCGAAACGATTTTTGAAAAACAATCTTCTGTTTTTAAATGATTTATTACAAGGTTTTGAAGCCTCTATTGTAAGGTTTTGAACCCTCTGTTATATGGTTTTGAACCCTTCCAGTTTGGTTTTTTTGGCCTTGTGCCTTCAAATTTTCAAAATCTCGTCAAAGTTTTGGGTTCTAAATAGTGTGAACACGTGCAAACTGGAAGAGTGAATGCCTGTATTCTGGGTTTTCTGTCTAGGCAAGCACTTCGTATATATCTCATCAGACGCGAGACCAGTTGTGATTACCTGGGAATTCTTGGGATGAGTGTTCACTTATAGGCGAGCAGGTCTTCGCGATACATTATTTTTGATCCATTTACTTTGATTAGTCACTGTGTGTCGTTTGTTTGCTTGGTAATGCGGATAAATGACCACCATCTTTTCTTTTGTTAATTTTGTTTCATCTCATTCTCTTCATCCAATCATCTCACTCGTTTCCTTTCATGTTTTCCTCTTTTAGAATGCCTCCTCGACGTGAAAACCAGATAGCGACTGCCGAACTGGCAGAAATCATTGCGCAGCAGATGGCTGCTCAATTCCCAAATCTCTTTGCTCAGTGGCACCAAGCCAACAACAATAACAATGCTCCGTGCAAATACAAGGATTTTAACTCGGCTAAACCACTCAAGTTTAGTGGTTCTGAAGGAGCGACTGGGCTTCTTCAATGGTTCGAGAGCATTGAGAATACTTTTCGCCACGTGCAGTGTCCTGACAATCGCAAGGTCGAGTTTTCTTCGAGTGTGTTTCAGAAGAGGGCTCTCACATGGTGGAATGGGGTTATGAGAGACCGGGGTGCAGAAGTTGCCCTAGCGCAAACTTGGGCTGAACTTAGGGCCCTTATGATGAGGGAGTTCTGTCCTCGTCATGAACAACGAGCTTTGGAGAAAGAGTTTGATGACTTGGAACAAGACAGTGGCGAGCACAGGGCATATACTGATAGATTTGAGGAGTTGAGTCTGCTTTGCCCGACTATGGTTACCCCACTCGACAAGGCTATCGAAAGGTACATCGACGGCCTACCTGACTCAGTACAAGACATCATTACAGGTAGTAACCCTGCCACTCTCCGTCAGGCGATCGAGTTAGCAGCGACATTGACTGAGTCGCAGGTTCGAAAGGGAAAGCTGCATAAAAAGGGTGACAAGGGAAAGAAGCAGGCGTCTGACAAGGGGGATAGCAAGAAAGGTCAAAACAAGAAGGGAAAGAATTCTGGAGGGTCTAGGAAGCGGAAGGCTTCCCAAAACTATGTCGTTACTGCACAGGCCCAAGCTGCACCGAATCAGCCTGCGCAGCCACTAGCCAAGAAGCCTTATCTTGGCAATGCACCTTTGTGCAACAGGTGTAACGGCCATCATCCACCACACCTCCAGTGTCGTCAGTGCACCAACTGCGGAAGATCTGTTCATCTTGCCGCTACTTGTCGCATTCCTGTTAACCAGAACCAGGCAGTTCAGAACCAAGCCCAACAAGTTGCTCAGCCTCTTGCTCAGCAACAAGGTCAAGCTGCACGACCTCATTTTCCTCCCGGTTCATGCTACAATTGTGGGGATCTGACCCACTACAGGAACCGGTGCCCAAGGCTAGCCAACCAGAACCAGAATCTAAATCAGAATCAAGCTCCGGCTCGAGGTCGAGTCTTCAACATGAATGCTCAAGAGGCACAAGCAGACAATGAAGTAGTGAACGGTACGTTCTTTATTAATAATCAACCTACATCTGTTCTCTTTGATTCGGGTGCCGATAAGAGTTTTGTGTCATTGTCTTTTGAGCCAATGCTTCGCGTGTCTAGAACGAAACTAGGAAAACCTTTGACAGTAGAAGTTGCTAGTGGTAAACCCATTGTTCTTGATTCTGTTCTTCGCAACTGCCAGTTGAATCTTAACGACCATCTTTTTCCGATCGACCTCACGCCTATGCAACTTGGAAGCTTCGACGTCATTGTGGGTATGGATTGGTTATCTAAGCATCGCGCAGAGATAGTTTGTTCTGAGAAGATTGTTCGTGTGCCGCTTTCGACAGGCGAGATCCTACAGGTTCAAGGTGAGAAACCATCTGGTGGTCTCAAGCTCATGTCTTGTTTTAAAGCTCGGAAGTATTTGCGAAAGAATTATGTGGCCTTCTTAGCACATGTTACAGCAGATAAAGGCAAGGGTAAGTCTATTTCAGATATTCTTGTCGTTCGGGATTATTCTGAAGTTTTCCCTGAAGAGTTACCTGGTCTACCTCCAGCACGCCAAGTCGAGTTCCGTATTGATCTCGTACCTGGTGCAAATCCCATTGCCAGAGCTCCATATCGTCTTGCACCATCTGAGATGCAAGAGTTGTCTAAGTAGCTTCAGGAGCTCTCTGACAAAGGTTTTATCCGTCCTAGCTTTTCACCCTGGGGTGCTCCCGTTCTTTTTGTCAAGAAGAAGGATGGATCTTTTAGGATGTGTATCGATTATCATGAGCTTAACAAGCTTACCATCAAGAATCGATATCCCCTACCGCGCATAGACGATCTCTTTGATCAGTTACAGGGCGCTTTGATCTACGTTCCGGATATCATCAACTTCGGGTGCATGAGGAAGATATTCCCAAGACAGCGTTCCGCACTCGTTATGGGCACTATGAGTTCACAGTCATGCCATTCGGTTTGACTAATGCTCCTGCTGTTTTCATGGACTTAATGAATAGGGTCTGCAAACCTTATTTGGATCAGTTCATCATTGTTTTTATTGACGACATCTTGATTTACTCTAAGACGCGAGCTGATCACGAGCAACATCTTCGTCTTACTCTGGAACTCCTAAAGAAAGAGCAACTTTTCGCCAAATTCTCCAAGTGCGAATTCTGGCTTAAAGAAGTTCAATTTTTGGGGCATATTGTCAACGAACGAGGTATTCATGTGGATCCCTCCAAGATCAGTGCGATTAAGGATTGGGATACGCCTACTACTCCTACTGAAGTTCATTCTTTTCTTGGTCTGGCGGGTTATTATTGCCGCTTCATTGAGAACTTCTCGAAGATTGCAGTTCCTCTAACTGCTCTAACTCAGAAGAACAAACCCTTTGATTGGGGATTCAAACAAGAGGAAGCTTTTCAAAACTTGAAGCAGAAGCTTTGCGACGCGCCTGTTCTGACTTTGCCTGAGGGCAATGATGATTTCGTCGTTTATTGCGATGCGTCTAAACTGGGTCTTGGCTGTGTTCTGATGCAAAGGAACAAAGTCATAGCATACGCATCGAGGCAGTTGAAGATACATGAGAAGAACTACACCACTCATGATCTTGAGTTGGGTGCAGTTGTTTTCGCTCTAAAGATTTGGAGACACAATTTGTACGGTACAAAATGTGTGGTTTTCACGGACCACAAAAGTCTTCAGCATATCTTCAATCAGAAAGAACTCAACATGAGGCAACAACATTGGGTTGAGCTACTAAACGACTATGACTGCGAAATTCGCTACCATCCTGGTAAGGCGAATGTCGTAGCTGATGCATTAAGTCGTAAGGAACGTACTAAGCTTCATTGTGTACGTGTTCAATCTGTTATTCAAGCTCGATCCGATATCCAAGCACGCATTTCTCAGGCTCAACAATCTTGTGTTTCACAAGGTTTAATGGATAAGGAATTTCCCTTTCACATAACACCTGATCTGGAACTGAAGGACAATGGATCGTACTACTTCATGGACCGTTTGTGGGTCCCAAGACAAGATAACCTTCACACCTTGCTTATGGATGAAGCCCATAAGTCTCGCTATTCTGTTCATCCTGGCTCAGATAAAATGTATAAGGATCTTCGTATTCACTATTGGTGGCCTGGTATGAAGAAAGACATTGCCTTATATGTATCAAAATGCCTTACTTGTCTTAAGGTTAAGGCTGAACATCAGCGTCCTTCTGGTTTATTGGTGCAACCAGAGATCCCAGTTTGGAAATGGGAAAACATTACTATGGATCTCATTACCAAACTCCCGCGCACAAAGAAAGGTCATGATGCCATCTGGGTAGTTGTTGATCGTCTTACTAAATCAGCGCATTTCTTGCCAATCCGTGAGGATTTTCCTGCTGACAGACTTGCTAAAATCTATGTGGATGAAATTGTAGCTCGACATGGTGTTCCTTTGAACATCATTTCTGACAGAGATGCTCGTTTCACTTCTCATTTTTGGAGAACCATGCAATCTGCTATGGGTACCCAACTTAATCTGAGCACAGCTTATCATCCGCAAACGGATGGTCAATCTGAAAGAACAATCCAGACTCTGGAGGATATGCTTAGAGCTTGTGTGATCGACTTTGGTGGTAGTTGGGATTCACATCTTCCGTTAATTGAATTCTCCTACAACAACAGTTATCACACCAGCATCAAATTGGCTCCTTTCGAGGCTCTCTATGGTCGAAAATGTCATTCACCAGTCTGCTGGAATGAGATCGGCGAGGCTCAACTTACTGGACCTGCCCTCATTTTGGAGACAACTGATAAGGTCAAGAAAGTTCGTGATAACCTTCAGACAGCTAGAAGCCGTCAGAAGAGTTACGCGGACCCAAAACGCAAGCCCTTGGAATTTCAAGTCGGTGATCGAGTATTACTTAAGGTCTCACCTTGGAAAGGTGTGATCAGATTTGGAAAGAAAGGAAAACTTGCACCTAGATACGTTGGACCATTCAAGATCGTCGAAAGAATCGGAAAGGTAGCCTACAGACTTGAGTTACCTCCTGAACTTGGAAATGTTCATCCAACTTTTCACGTGTCCAATCTCAAGAGGTGTTTAGCTGATGAGAATCTCCACATACCACTTGATGAAATTCGTGTTGATAAAACACTGAAATTTGTTGAGAAGCCTGTGGAAATCATGGAACGTGAAGTCAAGTGGCTTAAACGTAAGCGCATTCCTTTGGTCAAAGTTCGCTGGGAAGCTAAACGTGGACCCGAGTTTACTTGGGAACGCGAAGATCAAATGAAGGCGAAATATCCGCATCTTTTCCCACGAGTTTCATCTAAATGAATTTCGGGACGAAATTTCCACAAGTAGGGGAGACTGTAACATCTGTGCTTGTAATCATTGTGAACAGTTAGTTTATCAATAAAACAATGTTATTTGATCCCAATGTTTGTTTGGTTATGTTTTACATTTTTCGTGTTTTGACTTTTGTCCAATTTCAAACTCTAAATCGCTTTCTGGAGAGTTATACGCAAACTGGTGCGTAAACGTACTTAGTTTAATGCGAAAAATACTCCGGAATATCAACATATACATAACATACCTTAAATAACCTTTACATAACTTAGAAATAAGTTTTAAAGGCTTTGGTATGACAAAAACAAGTTAAATCGCTTACAGGGACTAAACTTAACAAAACCGAAACTTTGTAACGGTTAATTATGCTCACTAGAATGCACTATATAAATTTCATAAAGTTTTGTTATCGTACGAGAAAGTTATGATCAAATCCGTGTACAAGGGGTTAAAGCGTCGACGTTGAAGTTTAGGACTTTTCGGGTAACAATAAAGTTAACCGAGGACTTAGAAAATGAGGTACAAGTCCTAAAGCCCTTGTAGGTAAATAAGAAGGGCTCAAATTGCAAAATATAAGCTTAGTTGCCCTTTCGAAGGGCCAAGGGACAAGTTGCAACAACTTAAAACATTTAAACCTGATTACAAGGCTGACGCGGGCCGCGTGAATCTTAACCATATCTAAGGCGGGCCGCGTCAGGCCCCCAGATGCGGAAAATCGTTTTTCTTGGCTGTTCAGCCTTGGAACCGACTTTACTCAGTTGTTTCACTTCATGGGTGACCCCTAAACACCCCTTAGACACTTAGGGACACTTGTAAGTAAGTTGTGGTCACTTGTAGACTCATGTGTCAACATTTTGTGGTGTTGAAATCACTATAAAAGGCCATGAAGTTTCAAACATTGAACACACCTCATTCCTGCACTTTGGAGCACTTCTGGAGCTCAAGTCTTCTCTCAAGTGATCCCTGGTCATTCTTAGGACTCTTGTAAGTTTGCCTAACCTTCCTTAGTTTAAGTTTTAGCTTAGTTTAGCTTAAAAGTCAACCGTCGTAACTAACGGTTGACTTAACGATTAATCACTAATGGTCCAGTGATTAGTCGAATCAAAAGTAGTTATAAGTTGGTAATTATGTGGGTAATAAACTCTTAAATAGGTTCCCCCTGATTCCCACTCTAACTAGGTCAAAAGTCGGGTCAAACTTGCTAATAAAAAGTCAACATAATTGTTAATTTCTAATTTATGCATAAATAACAATGTAGAACATATACAACCTGTTTGATCATTATTATAACTTGGTAATTAGTGTAAGAACATGTCTAAACATGTTCAACCCGACAATTTCCTGTTTAGAGCCGGTTCGGAACCGAAAGTCGCATAGTTTGACTTTTGCTTTGACTTTCAGTTCTGACCCGTTTAGGCATGTTTTAGAAATGCCTCAGATCTTTTATTGGACTAGGTTACATACTAGTATAACCCTCTGTGATTATACACCTTGGTTCATTTGTTATCCAATTAATACGCATGTTTCCGTTAATTGCTCATATGTTGACCATTATGCCCTTTTCACCTTAAAACGTGATTTTTGAAAATGTAAAAGAGTAGAAACCTTTGTTACTGATATATAAACTTGTACCCAAAATTTGAGATCAATTGGTGATGTAGATTGAGAGTTATGCTCATTAGCGCAAAATGAAAGCTTTATGTTAATTAAATGGCGTAATTAGCGTATAGCCTAGTTAAGCCTACTTTTTGATATCAAACTTATTACCCCCTGATGTAATATATTATTTTGGGATTTTTGAAGATTTTTAATTTATTTTAGGCCGAGCATAACTCATAGTCATAGGCTTAATCCGGTAATTATCGGTTTTGCCCTTACGGGCCATAAAATGAGTTTTACATATCTAAACGACTCCAAACCTTTTGCTACTGATTCTAAATGATAAATAAATTATTTTAATCCTTCTGGAATAATAAAAATATCAGCTTTATGTATATAACCCGGAAACGGCTCCTAATCGCCTTTCTAAGCGTTTTTAACGCATAGTATGTACTAGAACCATTTTAGACATACAAGGGTTGATACCTACTGATATTTTAGGTAAATTATAATGTTTTAATAGTAAGCAAAAGTTGTTTAACTCAGACTTTAGTTTTGAGCTTTTCGGCTTATGTTAAATGACCAAAATGCCCTTACGGTGCATAGTTTGTGTTTAAATACGTTTCGGGCATAATGAAAGACATCTTACTGATGTCATAACATATTTGAAGCATATTAACTTAGGAAACCTGTATATGGCTCTTACGGATACCCGTTACGCTTATTACGCGTTCGGTTCGGTTTATATAACTAGTTTACATAAATTAGCCGAAGCGGGTCAAACCTTATCGGTTTTATCTAGAAATCCAGAATGTGTATGAAATACCCATATTAAACAAGTCTTCAAACTTGTCGGGTCTAAATCACATTCTATCCGATCTTCTGATTTAGGTCCGGTTTATTAATGTAGTTACCTATATTAGGTGCCGTTTGATATCCGTGCTCTCTAGCATTGCTTGGTGGTTATCTTAGGACTTCTGAGCAATCTCAAGTAAGTACATAGAACCCCTCTTTTACTGTTTTCAAACTGTTTTGGGGTGGAACACATGTGCCTACTTGTTACTTTCGTGCTTTCCTGTTTTCACATCATATACCTGCTATGTTTGTTAGTACACTATAGTACATGATTTCATTACATTACATTTCATGCTATGTATGCCCATTGTGTGCGTATTTAGTACATCGTTTTACATTACATTTCATGCTATGTATGTCCATTGTGTGCATACTTAGTACATTGTTTTACTTTACATTTCTGCTATGTATGTTGACTGATAGCATGCTAGCACATTGATTTACATGACTTTCTGCTTTGTATGTTAACTTAGCATACTTAGTACATTGTTTTCATATAACATGTTCACTTTTGCTATGACATTTGGTTTGCACAAACGAGACTATTATACGTTCATTAACATTAGCTACGTCGCTCGGTAGTAAGTACTGGTACCATAGGACTTGACAAATCCCATTCCTAACATCTCGGGTTTGTTTGGATGTAAGGAATGACTGAATCCGAAAACATTTCTTTTGATAACCTTGACTGAAAGGGTTATCCGACTGTCTCAAGGCTTGAATGTATGCGTTAACTTACGACATAAATGTTTGTATCAATGTAACATGCATTACTTTGCAAAACATAACTTTTTGATATATTCAAAATACTTTGTTTTGTACATTTCTACATTTGGATTATGTGACAATACTTTACTTACAATACATAACATTTGTTACACATTACTTGACTACTTTTGGACTTTTAAACATTTGGCATGGCTTATACAAGGACTTTTGACTATTGGGTTAAACATAGACTTTATACATTGGTGGTTTGTTTAAGTGATTTAAGTAACGAGGCGTGTGTAATATGATACAAGCATGGTGGATACGCCGATAGTACTTCCTATATATAAGTGTTTGTATGGTATTACATATCGTAGCGTTATTTGAATCATTTAAATGTAGACATATGACATTTTATACATATAACATACTTTTCACAAGACATTGTTTTACAAAACAACTTATCTTATACAAACTCATTTTACTTGGTTATTTATTTAACCATACTTTATTATCTTACTTGTACATATCATCTGATTTTATTACTTTTTCAAATGCTTTACAAGATAAAACAATTTACAAGGTTCATGACTTACTGTTATTAAACAATTTCTTAAACTTAAGTCATGAATCCTATTTTCAGAAAACCTATGTATCTCACAGGCATTTTTATGCTGACCTACCTATTTTCACATGTGTTTTCAGGAGCTTTTCCGTAGAATGATGATCGTGACACTAGGGCGGACCTGTGCCTTAGAGACTAAAAATGAAGATAGAACTAGTTTAATTATGTTATAAACTCTTTATTTCCTGTATTGACAATGTAACACGCTTGTTGATAAATAAAATACAACTTTGAATGCCATGGTTATGAAACAATTAATTCTGTTACAACACTCCCCGACGTTTTCCGCCACGTTTTGTATGTTATACGTGGTCGGGGTGTGACAGCAATCGCACTCGCAACTCGAATTACGCGTTCTGGATATTGTTATACGTGTGTGTGTGCCTTATGTGTTACTTGTTCATAATTATTTATGTTATGTTGTGGTAATCAATCGAAACGCACAACAAACAACCCTAATTTCTCTCTCTAGCATGGCGACCTGGGACCTTCATGCAAACCTTCGATTTTCTGCTTGATCTTTGTATAACAGTCTGATTATTAGAGTGTTAATTCATTAACAATTCTAATTCGAACTCGTTAGCAAAGTGATCGCGTTGAATCTAGGGTTTTGTTTGTTGTTTTTCGTCGTCTACGTTACTGTGTGTGTCGAATCTGTTGGTATAGTGATTAGGGTTTATCGGTCCTACTGGTTGGGCAGTAACCTTGATTTACCTGAGTCCCTATCCCGATTGGATTAGTTACATGTGGTAAGGTGCTAGATTAGGGTTTTTCTTCTGTTCTTGTTCGGTTGGTGTTTCTTGGATTTCTTGTTGTTTTCGAGTGTATGGAGGAGAGAAGTGGTGGGTTTAATCCGTTGGATGATGATTTTACTACTGGCACTGATTATCTAACACCACCGGTTCGTGGTATTGGTTTGCGGGTAACTAATATAGAGGGGAATAATCTGAAACCGAGACGTGGTATCTATTCAACCAACAATAGGTCAGTCATAGATGGGCTGATTGATATTTCAAAACCGGTGGAACTGAAGAATGACTGGGCTTATGGAGGTGAATACATGGCAGTGAAGAAGGATTCCCATGCAAACCCTAGTGTTTCAGCTGAGGGCAATGTGGGGAGTAGCACGACTTAAACTGATAATTCGGAGAATGCCTTGAAAAAGCCTATCTCTTATGCGAAAGTTGTTCAGACCCAGAAGGAACAAATAAAAGTTAATTTCAGGAAGCTGGAAACTGAGGAGAAGATGGATGGGGTGGATGTTGTTATTCCGGTTGAGTTGGTTAAACAGGTAAATGATCGATATGCAAACACGTTATATGGATATTTCTTGGGTAAACGTCTAGCGTTTCCAGTGGTTGAATACTTTGCTAAGAATCAGTGGGCAAAGTACGGGTTATCTAGATTAATGATGAATGCGAAGGGTTTTTTCTTTTTTAAGTTTAACTCTAAGATAGGGATGGAAAAATTAATGGAGGATGGGCCATGGCTGATTAGGAATGTCCCGATTATTCTGAATGAGTGGTCTCCTTCGGCTAATCTTGTTAAAGAAGATATCACATCCATTCCCGTGTGGGTAAAGATGCATGATGTGCCATTGGTGGCGTTTACTGAAGATGGACTTAGTTTATTAGCTTCGAAGATTGGTGATCCGAAAATGCTAGATTCATACACAGCAGCGATGTGTACTGAATCTTGGGGTAGAAGTAGTTTTGCAAGAGCGCTTATTGAGGTGAAATCTGATTCCGAGCTAAAAAGAACTGTGAAAGTGGCGGTCCCAGGTTTAGGTGGGAACGGGTTTTCAATGGCTGAGGTGAAGGTAGAGTATGATTGGGAGCCGTTGAGGTGTGCTACGTGCTGTGTTTTTGGTCATGCGATTAACCAATGTCCTAAGAATCCGAAGGCGGGAGTGGAGGATATGCCCAAGAATGATACTGATGGTATTAGGGATCTTAAAGGTAAGAATAAAAAAGTTGGTCAGCAGGGGTTTCAAGTTAATAACAAGAAGCTGAAAAAGGTTTATAGGCCGATTACTAAACCTAAAACACAACCGGATAAAGCCTCTTCCTCTACTAATCAGGTAAACGTGTCGAACTCTTTTGGTGTACTACAAGATGAAGAGGTGGATGAGCCGAATGATATTCAGGTGAAACAAGGGAAGCCTATTATTAATGGGAGCAAGGGTTTGAACGACCAGATTATTGTCGATGATATAGGTGTGGATGACCTTCTAGATGAAATTCCGAAGTTCATGGAAAAGAAGGTGGGCGGTAACAATTCTGAGGGTGCAAGCACACCCGGTACCGGGGTTTCTAATGGGTAGTATCGGTGCTTGGAATATTAGGGGGTTGAACCACTCCCTTAAGCAAAAGGAGGTTCGTCAGGTAATTACTGAAAATCATGTGCATGTGTGTGCTATTATGGAAACTCATGTGGATGCGTCTAGGGTGTCGGATATTTGCAAAAAAGTGTGTAATAATTGGAAATGGGCATCTAATGCTAGTTGTTGTTTGAGAGGGACGAGGATAACGGTGGGATGGGATGAAAATATTGTCGATGTTATGATTCTTGCTCAAACAAATCAGGTGGTCCATACGCAGATTGTTTTTAAGTTGGATAAAAAGTCGTTGTTTTGCTCTTTCGTGTATGCGGAGAACCATTACAAGGATAGAAGAGAATTGTGGAAGGATCTTTCTCAACACCATTCGTTTATGCGGGATAAACCGTGGGCCATTATGGGAGATTTCAATGCAACATTGGAGATGGATGATACGCTAACTGGTGCCTCTACAAGTAACATAGGCACAAGGGAATTTAAGGAGTGTGTGAGTGCTATTGATATGTTCGATATTAACAGCTATGGTATTCATTTTACTTGGTCGAACAAACAAAAAAATGGAAATGCAATATTTAAAAAGATTGATCGTATTCTTGGGAATGTGCAACTTATTGATGTTTTTACGGATGCGGCGGCTCGTTTTTTGCCTTATCGGATTTCAGACCATACGCCATGCATACTTGTTCTTCCGAATGTGCAACGTGATAAACCAAAACCGTTTAAGTTTGTCAACTTGATAGCGGAAAAGAGTGGATTCTTGGAAGAGGTTAGTCGAGTTTGGGGTACAGATTTTTCGGGATATGCAATGTTTAAGGTGGTGAAAAAACTTAAGCTCCTGAAGGGTCCTATGCGTAAGCTCCTGTATGATCAAGGAAATTTACATGACAAAGTTAATAATACGAGGAAGCAACTTGAGGAATGCCAATACGAGTTGGATAGGAGTCCGGGTGATGAGGAGTTAATCAAAAAGCTTGATAATGTCCTTAGAGTTTATAAGGAGGCTGTTCGGGATGAAGCGTTGTTTTTACAACAGAAGTCGAAGCTGGATTGGCTATCTATGGGTGATTCTAATACTAAATATTTCCATAACGTGGTAAAAGCCAAGAATCATCGTAGCCGTATCTTTTCTATTAGGGATTCGTCCGGTCAGATGTTTGAAGGTAATGATGTGCCGTTGGTTCTGGTTGATCACTACTCGAAGTTTTTTGGTTCCGAGATAGATACTCCGGTGCAACCTACGCCTGATTTATTTGTTCACAGGTTGTCGGATGTGAAGGCTCAATTAATGGTTCGTCAGATTTCGGATGATGAGATCAAAGCAGCGATGTTTTCTATTGCGGGGAACAAAGCTCCTGGTCTGGATGGGTATACGTCTATTTTCTTCAAGAGATCATGGGATATTGTGGGTCAGGAGGTGTGCAAGGCGATTCGGGATTTCTTTCTTAATGGGAAATTACTTCAGCAACTGAACCATACTATTATTTCTCTAATCCCTAAGGTTTCTACACCTGCTTCAGTAACAGATTATAGACCGATTTCTTGTTGCAATACACTCTATAAGTGCATTAGTAAGATCATCTCGAACCGTATTAAAGAAGGGTTAGGGGATATTGTCAGCATCAATCAGTCTGCTTTTGTTCCTGGTAGAAGAATTACTGATAATATCCTGTTAACTCAGGAACTTATGCATAATTACCATCGGAATATTGGGCCTCCTAGATGCGCATTTAAAGTGGATATTCAGAAAGCCTATGATACGGTGGACTGGAGATTCCTAGAGAATGTGTTAATGGGATTTGGTTTTAATCCGAGAATGGTTATGTGGATTATGGCTTGTGTCACTTCTACAACGTTTTCGATTGCGATGAATGGGAACTTGTATGGTTACTTTAAAGGAAAACGTGGGCTTCGTCAGGGTGATCCTATGTCCCCTTATCTTTTTACTTTGGTTATGGAGGTTTTGAAATTGATTTTACAAAAGCAGGTGTCGATCTCGTTGGAGTTTCGATTTCATAATAAATGTGAAGAATAAAGAATTATTAATTTGTGCTTTGCTGATGACCTATTTTTGTTTGCTAGAGGGGACCCAAAATCGGCTAGACTTATTATGGACTCTCTTAATAGTTTTAAAAACATGTCAGGGCTTGTGCCGAGTATGTTGAAGAGTACGGCTTTTTTTTGGCAATGTGCCGGATTCGGCTAAAGCACGTATTTTAGATATTATGCCATTTGAGGAAGGGGTGTTGCCGGTCAAGTATTTAGGGGTTCCTCTTATTTCTTCTCGGCTTATATATAAAGATTGTAAATGTCTGGTGGACAGAATGGAAGCTCGAATAACTAACTGGAAAGCTAAGTGCTTATCTTTTGCTGGGAGGTTACAGTTGATCAGGTCGGTGTTGTCTTCGTTATATGTTTATTGGGCATCGGTGTTTGTGCTTCCAAAACGTATTATACACGAGTTGGAGGAACGAATGCGTTTGTTTTTATGGTCCCAAGGGAACCGAATTAAAGGTAAGGCTAAGGTCAATTGGAAAGCTGTTTGTTTACCAAAAGATGAAGGAGGGTTGGGTCTTCGTAGGGTAGGTGATATGAATAACGCCCTTATGGTCTCGCACATATGGAGTTTGCTCTCTAACCGTGAGTCGCTATGGGTAAAGTGGATACACTCTTATCGTATTAGAGGTAGGAATTTTTGGGACATTCCGGTTAAAAACAATATAACTTGGAGTTGGCGGAAGATGTTAACTCTTAGACCCACTATTCGAGATCATGTATGGGTGAAGATGGGTGATGGTATGAACACAAGTGTTTGGTTTGATAAATGGGATGTTGTTTGCCCATTAAGTAGTTTTATTACGCCAAGAAGTATTGCGAATGCAGGTTTCAGCATGAATGCTAGAGTTGCGGATGTGTTTGTAAATGGAGAATGGGGTTGGCCTGTGTCTTGGTTTAATCGTTTTCCGATGCTGAATACGTTACAAAGGCCGGTCTTAGAGCCATTTAAACACGATAATCTGGCATGGTTTACTTCTAACGGTCGAAACTTGGATTTTAGCACATCGATGGTTTGGGATGATTTACGGTATTCTCAACAAGGGGTGCAGTGGGCGAACTTGGTTTGGTTCCCTCAGGCTATTCCTCGTTATTCGTTTCTTGTGTGGCTTATTGTTCTTAAAAAGTTGAAAACTCAAGACGTGATGAGTAGATGGAATTCGGATAATGCTAACTTGCGTTTGTTATGCTGCTCCTTATGTCTTAGGGGCCCTGATTCGCATGAGCATCTATTCTTTGAATGTGAGTTTGCTAAACAGGTTTGGTATGGAGTTCGCGGAAAAGCGGGTATGGAAATCGTTCAGAATAAATGGACCGATATTTTTGATTATTTGTTGGATATAGCCAAGTCTACCATGGCCGAACACATTATTGCGAAAATAGTGGTGGCCGCAACAGCTTATTTTGTTTGGGAAGAGCGTAATCGGAGGCTTTTCACGAACAAGAGAAGAAACAAGGATCAACTGGTAGAGACTGTGCTTTCTACGGTAAGAATGAAACTGCACACGATGAGGTTCAAACAGTCCACTCACACGGCTCGAGTTTTACAGGACTGGAGTCTTCCGAGAGGTCTCTTAGTGGCAGATGATGATTGTGGCTAAATAGAGTGTCTTTAGTGATGTTGATAGTCAGCGAGTTGTATTGGTGTTTTTGTTTTTGCGTTGTAGCTAGTTATGCTTGTTGCTTGTTTACTCTTGTATGGCATGTCATACAGGAGAACTGGAGACGGACAGTCTTCACTTGTTTTATTTGGTTGGTTGGTAATAAAATTTAACCGGGGTAACCCTTTACCCAAAAAAAAAATCAATCGAAACGCAATCGAAACTCAATCGCAATCGAATCGCAAACGCTAAACGAATACAAAATAAGGATGATTGTATATTGATTTAGTAGTTGGGATTAAAAGTAATTTGACTAGGAAACTCTATCGCATCGCAACGCTCGCATTCGCAATCGAAACGGCAAAAATCATCACACCGAACACTCGAACCAAAGTGGCTAATCGACCAGGTGACCAGCCGATCGACCAGCCCTTTCCACTTTGGGAAACCCTATAAATACCCCCTATCCACATCAAACTTACCACTTTTGCACACTCTTGTCCGACCAGTGTTCCAATCCCACTTTCCCTTCGATTCCTCGCGATTCCGGTAAGATTTCAACCTAAATCTTGTACTTTCTTAATCTACGCGCACTCCTACACCTTTCTATCTGTCGAATCTTAACTTTTAACCGTGAAATCACTAGATTTGAGGCGTTCTAGGATGATGTCATCATGGTGTTCTTGAGAACTTCATGTTTTGACTTCAATCCACCAAGAACAACTTAGATCTGAACGATTTCCACACAAAGAAACAAAGATCTTTCACAGATCTAAACATATTCACGGTGAAAAGGATTGAAAGATGGTTTCAAACTTTCTTTCAACTCTTTTACACTCAATGCACTCGAAACCGATAGAATCGGAGCTTGTTCTAACCTTCTACTCAATCTTGTGATTGTGTTGGTTCAAGATCTAGATTCTATCCACGAGATTACCGATTTCGGGTTAAACATGGAACACCGTCTCGAACAGTTGGCTGATCGGATTTGGGTGATTCCTACCCGATCAGGAGTACCAAGTATTGACGAGGTTTCTGTTGCTTAACACGTTATCAAAACCTCTTGATAAAACGACAAACTATCAAAATGACCAAGGGAGAAGACGACCGGGACACCAGAACAGAGTGCCGCCCGATCGGACCCCGATCGGGTGGTCACCCGATCGACTTGCACTTTGGCCCCACACTTAACTTTCATTACAAACTTCAAGAGTTTGAAACACCGAACGGATTGCAGTCCGATCGGGTTGCCACCCGAACGACCGGCCATCCGACCACGTGATGTTTGGAACTCAACACTTAAACAATTTCCAACATGTTCAAATGCGCAAGGGTTGCCACCCGATCGGATTGCCATCCGATCGAGTGACAAACTGCTGTGAATTTGTTCTCACTAAAGTGTCCAACCAATCGGGTTGTCGTTCGATCGAATGTCCGTTCGATCGACCGACCTGAAAGGTAGAGATACTTCTGTGTTTTCAAATGCTACAACAAAAACTTCAAAAGTCAAGCCATCATACACAAACACATCCTTCCCAAGGGAAGTAACAATCCACTCAAAAGGTCACCCGATCGGATGACCATTCGAGCGGACTGTCACCCGAACGACCGGCTATCCGATCGGACTACCAACCGATCGAACTGCTGTTCGACTCACTGACACTTGTTTCATTTTACACGTCGCTTATCGTTATGCTATCAATCTGTTTAGGCTAACCTTACTCTCTAGCGCTCCCTTCAATCCACCAATCGATGTGAGTATACTCGATCCCTTTTTGCTTTACGCACTTTTGGGTGTTACATACGTTACATATTCTAAATCACATCAAACACACTACGCAACACTTTAATCTCTAACCAATTACCGCATGTTATACGTGACTTAATGAATGCTTGTTTGTTATGTTTACACATGGAATGTTGTCTACCTGCCTTAGCAACGATAGTACTATTTGTTTGGACTCAGCACCTGTTCACTCAGGGGTTGTTAAGGACAATTTGTTACATGGCTCACAGTGGTGAGTGTGTATTACGAACTGCCTTGGGCAGTTAACCCACAGTCATTGGTATCGATATGTTCATGTCAATAACTTACATGCCTCATTTTACACTGTGTACGTGCTGGTTATGCGTACCGATTTCGAACTCTATTATATCTATTAAACTTGTATGCTCACCTTTACACTATGTGTATTGACTTTTACTTTAACGTATGTGACAGGTGCTTAGGATGCTTATTTGCTTAGCTTGCTGTGAAATCGAGGCTAGGAAAGACCTAGGTCAATAATAAACAGTTGTCTGTAATAAAAATCTGAGTTGTCGGAACAGAACAATTTGACTAGATCTTGCCTGTAATAATTATATTATCTTTTATGACATGGTATGGGACGTGTTGCTTTAAATAATTGGCAATTATAGTTGTTATGGAAACTTCTGGACAATCTGTTTCACTCAGTGCCATGCCCCGATGTTTCCGCCATCGGTTGGGGTGTGACAGATTGGTATCAGAGCCATAACTATAGGGAATTAGGCAAGACACGACCTAGTCCGGGTCGATGTCTTAGAAATGACCTAGTCTATAGTTAGGAACCAACAGACCGACTTGTGCATGTCCGGTAGGGATTATGGACGAGCTTACTGCTATTTTCACTATTCTCGCCTACACTACACTATTACTGCACTTTAGTTTTCAAAGAATGGACGAGCGATTAGGCCGAGATTAGGTGTGAAAACCGCAAACTCTCGACCAAATTGCTTGTTTGCCTCGCATTTTCATCTATAAACACGAGAATTTGCTTTGAACCAGGAGTGAAATCCATACTTTGATGCATAATTCTCTTTTATTTTATCAAAACAGGAACAAAGTTGTTAAGTCAGGGGTGAAACCCCGAACCTTGACGACTTGTTCCGACCTTTACTTGGTTTTACAAAACTCTCACCAAAGTCTCAACGGACTCCAACGACTTGAAGTCACGATATGACTGGAGGGATGCGTGCCAATCGCCCAGATTCGAGGCTAGAGCACAGTTCTGAAGGCCAAAGTGTGTACCAAGAGTCTATGTGAATAGTCGGATCACTTTGGTAAGTCGATGTCTAAATAGCCGCAGATTATCCATTTCCCGGTTTTTATGTGTTTCGATTCTGAGCCCGCAACTGCTGACTCTGATGTTCGTCGATTTTATGTGTTTGTATGTGTATTTACCTGCTTATGTGTTTTAATTTTTGGAGATTTATTCGATTTTCGCTATCGCTTTGATCGACACACACGACTCGCACTGCACTCTATCTCAAAACGTTAACAAATCGCTACTACCATGAGGAACCACCGTACGTTATGTTGCTTCCTATACTATACGCTTATACTATACTACTCGCTATAATATCGCGATCTCTATTCTCGAAGGCTCGCGGACTTTGAATGATAGGTTTCTGTATTCTGACTGCCTCTTGCGATCACCTGCGTGTGTGCTTCTGTGTTTTTTGTGCATTACGTGCGTATGTGCTTCTGTGTTTTTGTGCCTTACGTGCTTATGTGCTTCTGTGCTTATGTGACTCTGTGATTATACGCCTATGTGGTTACGTGATTATGCGTGTTCCTGAGCTTTAGTAGTATTAGACGTGTGAGGTGAGATTCGATTATACTATGTCTGAGACCCAAGACAATTTCTGTTGCAGACAATGTCAACTGGACCCTCCCCCCGTCACCCACGAATCACTCGCTAAGAACAGACAGACAAACGCCTTGCTGCTCCCGTCGCTAAGTAAGTGGCAAAGGTAGTTCCTCAGATCGTGAGTGAAATATACGAGAATGTGAGCAAATCATCCGAGGAGTCCAGAACCGAAGCTCCTAAAACTGCTCCCAAGACTGCTTTCAGCTTCAAGCAGTTCAAAGCCTGTGGTCCAAAGGAATTTACTGGCGAAGATGGCCCAATGGCTATGTTTCAATGGTTTGATTCCGTCGAAGTCACTCTGCGCCAGAGTGGATGTCCGGAAAATCTCCGTACTCTAAACGCTACCGACGTCTTCCAGTCCCGCGCACTAGACTGGTGGACGGTCGAGAGGAACAAACGCGGAAATGACGCAGCCTATGAGCTGACGTGGGAAGAGTTGAAGGCCATCATGATGGATGAATTCTGCCCTCCCCATGAACGCCAAAAGCTGGAGGATGAATTCTGGCATATCAAGCAGAAGGATGGAGAGAACGCAGCTCTGAATGCTCGCTTTAAGCAGCTCAGTATCATCTGTCCCGATCAAGTGAAGACGCCCGAGATGACCATCAAGAAGTACATTCGAGCCTTAACAGACTGTGTTGTGGATTTTGTGCATGCTGCAAAACCAGCAACAATCGAAGAGACCTACCTGCTTGCCGCTGAAATCAACGACAAGCGCGTCAAAGCTGGTTTTTGGGATAAAGCTTCGAAGAACCTGCATCAAGCCACCGCCGCTCCAACTACCGCTGCTGCTAAATCATTGAAAGCCTCTCGCCGCAAGAAGAAGAACAACAACAGCAGCTCCAGCAACACGAACTGTGCTGTCACTACCACTGCTCCTCCACTTCAAGCCATACCGGCTCACCAGCAATCTCAGCACCGACCAGCTCCAGTTATCTATGCACCACCAGCAAAGCGTGCATACACTGGTCCCCACCCTGCCTGCCCAACATGTACCTATCATCACCCGATGGGTATTGCTTGCCGATTTTGTGTGCACTGCAACATGTACGGCCACTTTACTGCTAATTGCCGTACTGGTCCCCGACAAGCACCAGCTCAAGCCACTGCTCATCAAGCTCTACTTCTAGCCCCACAAGGCCAACAAGCGGCTCAGGCACCCGCGGTCAACGCCAGAGTCTGCTTCGCGTGTGGTGATCCCAACCACTTCGCGAACATGTGCCCGAACAGGGTTGTAACACCCCGCCCCGATTAGGGTTGACGTGTTACACAATTTGGTAATCAGAGATAATTAATAACTTAATTAAAACATAAATTCCATAGGTTTAAAAACAAAAATCCCCAAAATGGCATAACGGTCTCAACAGAAAAAAAAACATAAGTGTCTAAATTTATTGAATATAAGGTTTTATTAAACTCCTTGTTCCAACTCTAGCTTTTTATTATCACTCTTCACACATTTCCCTGATTTCCCTGAGTACCTGTTTAAGACATAAGAAAAGAAAACAATAAAAAGAAACGGTTGAGCCAAAAATTGCCCAGTAACAGAGAAACAATAGCACTAACACATAAATGATAGAAGCAATACACTAAACAGTTTATCGGTGCAAACAATACATTACGCTGAATGATCACTGATGAATACCATAAAGGTATATTAGAAATACCAATATGAGCCACTAACAATAAACACTAACACTTTGTACATTAGCTGCAGTTCCAATGCACCATTATGTAGAGGGGATGTGGGCACTCACACCTATCTCACTACCACTAACACTTACACTTACACTCCTAGGATCGATCCATACGCCTCTCAATAATCAATAAGTGCAATCACTTTAGCACACAATACCATATAGAGACGCCGTGGGCCTTTCGCACCACCACGGATGGTGCACGTCAACTGTGCCTATGATGACGCCCTATGTCCCCATAGGTGGATATGCTCGGGTATTAAGGTCAATAAAATGATTTACTCAAGTCAAGGCAAAATACACTAATGATACACTAAGGCTATATCATCTAGCCAATGATCAATAATAAATAATAAAACTTGTGGGAACATGCGACAATGAGTAAAAAAAAAATGTAACCTTTCGCATGCGTATTAAAGGCAATAATTCAATACGAAATGTCTACCAATAAATCATAGATCGGTGACAATGGATACTACAATATTATGAAGCGAGTAAACACTTTACGCTACGAGTGACGGACCGAATATCCGTGCACTATGAGAATAGAAGACAATATTATGCTAAAAGCAAGAGACCCCAAAATCCGTACCTTAGCTTAAACGTAAACAATGTAGATGCAACAAGTCCTCACTTGAAATAAAGTCCTACATATTAATCATGTTTTAAATTGGTTACTATATTTTAAATTCATTTAATTTAAATTTATGGAACACTGAATGAATTTATTTATATAGTTCCCTTTAGTCTCAAATTTGAAAAAAAAGGACCTATTATTCTTGTTTTCCTAAATAAACAGAAACCACTTTTATATTAAAGGATCACTATTTTTTTTTTCATATGTGCATTAATTTCCTCAAGTTGACAGTAAGAGATTCATGCATGACCTCAAATAAATTCCTTAATACTACACGTATTGATTCTGTGTGAACGTACAAATTTTAAAAACTTCATCTCCTAAATATTTTTATATAAAAAAACAAAGTAAATCATTTTAGGAGAGTTATGTTATGAACTGGTGGTGGTCATTAACAAAACGAAGTTCAACAGGAAGCACGTTATGTTCATATGTGAGAAAGTTTAGTTTGTTTCTCGAGTTAATATTCACCTGTTTCGTTATTATTTAGTCGGGAAATCAAACTTATTTATGTTTGCGATACACATAATCATAGTCGTGAACGGTTCAAAGGATGGCGGATTAGTGTTGATACCTTATGTTAAATAGACGGTCGGTGCAGTGAAGCAGGTTCAACGGTGATCTCGAGACGGCGACCGCTACGTATCGTGGTGGTGGCTTGCAGTTATCGCTATCCGCGGTATGAGCGAAGACAACTAATGGAATCTTGCAATGGTTAATCAAATGAAGGTGGTTCAGGTTACTTACGGATCTTCTAAACAGGGGACAATCGAATGATAGAGAAACTTACTGAATGTTCAATCAATTGCGGTGGTGGCGCTCAACGGTTTTGATTTGGCTCAAACCAGACGAACCACATGCGAAACAAACTGGCGATAGGTTCGAACCGGTGGTTGGCGGCGGCGAACTCATCGGTAGTATAGAAGGGTTTTGGTGGAGATGAAAAGGTATAAATGGATCAAATAATACGATTATGTTGGTTGTTTAAAACGGATACGAAATCCCGAGATTTACGTTGAAGATTTTGAAAGGAAAATTAGACCCACCATATATAATTTGCTCGACATTTGGAAAAGAAAGAAAATGACAACTGGAACTTTATTATTCTTTCTAAATCAAGTCCTTTAATTGGGTTATTATTATTTATTTATTTATTATTATTATTATTATTATTATTATTATTATTATTTGGTTATACAAATTCTACTACAAATGTGTTTAGAAAGTGTTATAACAATTCATATATACACACAGCAAGTCTTAACTATAAATTATTTTATTATTATTATTATTATTATTATTATTATTATTATTATTATTATTATTATTATTATTATTATTATTATACCTTAGTTAATTTGTGGTTAAAAGTTGACCAACGTTCTAGGCATTGAATATCCGACATAGTAATATGCCATACAACTTATGACATTTATTTCATTTAGGGTTTTATGGTTTTCAAAGTTTCGTATATTACAATTCTACCCCACTTAAAAGAAATTTCGTCCTCGAAATAAACGTTATATAACACTATACAGTACGGGTATTTCAACTCCCTACCCCTTAAAATAATTCCGTCCACGAAATTTACGATTACGAATATGGTATACTATTCATGTCACTGATTAAGGATACGAATAACGATAACGAAGTTGCAAACACAAAGTAGAACAGTCGAAAGACACACGAATAAGTTTCATATATGCAATTTAAACCATTAGGAACACTAACCTTAGGTTTCAAATAAATAGGGATATTGAGAACGGATCGCCTCCTCCGATTCCCAAGTAGCTTCACGTTCTGGATGATTTTTCCACAAGATTTTGACGAACGGAAAAGACTTTTTACGCATCACACGCTTTTGTCGATCCAATATAGCCTCTGGTCGCTCTTCGTACGATAAGTCCTCACGAATCTCGTGTAGAGAATAGTTCACAACATGGAGAGGATGGTAATTATACCCACGTAATAGTGAAATATGAAACACATTATGCACATGCGACAATTGTGGCGGTAGAGCTTGTGACAACTCGAGTTTCCAAGATTCCAGTGTCGCACTATTGCACGTTGATTGTTTAGTTTGTTTGTTGACACGACTTGTCATGTTTCACAATCGTATACGTTGTAATATGTTAAATCGTACTTATTTGCAAGTGTATTTTATATATAATTGAGGTGCTATATAAGTGTTATTGTTATGTGTATATTATACATATCTTGCATAAATAATAAAACCTTGGCCAATACCCTAACCAACCTGAAAACACCTTCCCTGATGAAAACACACATGGTGTTTTCGTCCATATGTGGCTGGCGAAAATACAAATGGGCTTTAGGCCCAGATCACTTACATATTTATTTTTAACTTTGGCGTGATAACTTTTAATCGGAAAAACCCTAGAGCACCTCTCTAACTGTGACGACGACTGCAAGCCTACGGAGCCTTTGTTTTCGGTCAATCCATCAGTTTTACATCTCGGTTAGTTTGCACCGTGGTTTATTGTGTATAACTTTCGATTGATTGTTTCATGTCTGCGTATGTGTATATATCTGGTTATTATATATATATGCGATTGGTATAATAATGATGATGATTATGCATATTGATTGTTGAAAATCTGTTGTGATGATGTCGATTCTCCTGATTGAACGATTGCTGGTTGAAATCGTATACTGTAGTGTTGTTTAAGGTTGCTGTTCGTTGATGATGATGACTGACGAAAACACTCACCCCCAACGAAATCACCTTAGGGGATTTCGGCCCAGGTGATTTCGGCCCATAAGGGGATTTCGGCCCAAAAGGGGGATTTCGCTACTCAGGGGGGATTTCATTGTATTGTTTTGCACAGATTAACTTGTTTAGTAAATTCTACTAAGTGTGCACCCCTGTTAGTTTTTACTCAGTTGTTAAACTTGTTAAACAATAACTCTGTTAGTTCAGCAACTCAGTTAGTATATTAGTTCTATTACTATATGTTAAGCTTATTGTATGTGATATCTCTGTTAGTTGGTAAACTATGTTATATTGTAAATCCAGTTAAATATGTTTCCGTTATGACTGTAAAGTGGTTAACTCTGTGAGTTGCAAATCCATTAATTGTTAACTTTATTAGTTCAATTCAGCATGCAACTCTGTTAAGATAAGGGGAGTAATTCTGTTGACTTTACTCACTCAGTTAGTTGCTAGTTCTGCTAAATGCCAACTCTGTTAAGTGTATGATTGGATTGTTATATTGGAATAAACTGTGAAGGACATATATGTGGTACATGAACTATATGAAATTGATTAACTGTTTACATGATACAAGATACTAACTGCCAAGCACACTTTGTGATATTCTATGATACTTGTTACATGTGAAACATTACGAACATGAACTGATTTAGTATACGTGCACTATAGGACGTGATTGATTTCTTGTGAGCACTTAACTTAGCATACCGGGCAAACCAAGGTGAGTTCACACTCTTACCAAGGCATAGGATTCCCGAGGTTGGGAATGGGTTTGGATGATTACTTACGCTTGAGTTGTTATCGGAATTACATACCATAGGCCTCGGGAGAGGAAGGTTATTGGTAGATACTGCTATACTAGTGATACATATACTTCTCTTCGCATACACGCCGGGATTGGCTGCGATAATAGAACTAATCTTCGCACACATGCCTGGAATGGCCGCGAACCATACTTTAAACTTCGCACACATGCTGGTTGGGCTGCGATACAAATATACCTAGTCTAGAATACTCGGGAAACATACCCTAATCTTAGCATACATGCCTAGAGGGCCGCGATACGAACTAATACGATACATGACTTGACGAACGAACGAACATAAGACTTACTATACTATTACAATTACTGAACTATAAACTGTGAACTCGCTCAACTAGTTGTTGACTCTCTGTTACATGCCTTGCAGGACCATAGGTACTCTTGGAGCTTGCACGGGAGGCGCGGTCGTTGTGGGTACGGATTTTGGATGTTATGATACACTCTTTTGTGACACTTCAACTTAATACTTATGTTGGGTTTTACATTATTGCTTCCGCAACACACTTGTTTATGTTTGGTTTTGAAAACACCTATCGTATTGATGAATGACATTTACTAATTACTTATATGTTCAATATGATTGGTGGCATGATTCTGGTCAGTCACGCCTCCAAGCGGTGGTACTCCGCGTGTGGATTTTGGGGGTGTGACAGATTGGTATCAGAGCCATTGGTTATAGAGATTTTAATAAGGGGAAAACGTTTTTATTAAAACCAGACTATAACCAGAACAGTGCTCAACGATCCACAACGACGCCTCGCTCCACGTGCAAGACTCAACATCCTGGGTAATATGGTACATGTTTTATTGCCTACTTGCTAGAATTACATAGAACTTTGCTCATGGTATGCTTAGATACACATAAGCCTTATTGCTTGAGAATACTTGTGTGCTCCCTTTCTTCTGTCATTGCACTATTCGCGAACCTCTCTTACTTATGTTATCTTTGCTATGAAGATCATGTCTGGACGTATCAACATGACACAAGCCCAGTTGACGACTCTCATTAACGAGCGAGTTGCTGCGGCACTTGCAGCCGCACAAGCAGGAGGTATACCCTGCAGTTGTAACTCACACTAGGATCTTTAGATCCTACACTCCTAAACCAACTCTTGTGTTTAACTTTGTCCTGATTCTTATACACAATAGGTCAACCACCTGTTTGCACCTTCAAGACTTTCATGGACTGTCGTCCTACTACTTTCAGTGGCACGGAAGGAGCGGTTGGACTTCTCCGTTGGTTTGAAAAGCTCGAGTCCGTTTTTGAGATGTGTGAATGCCCTGAGGCTCGCAGGGTGAAGTACGCCACTGGTACTCTAGAAGGCATTGCGCTGACTTGGTGGAATGCGCAAGTTCAGATGTTAGGGTTGGCTGTTGCTAATGCCACACCCTGGAATGATTTCAAGGAGTTGATCAAAGAGGAATACTGTAGCCGTGATGACATTCATAAGCTAGAGGTAGAGTTTTACCACTTGAGAATGACGGGGTCAGAAATTGAAGCGTACACCAAAAGATTGAATGAGTTGGCTATTCTGTGTCCTACTATGGTAGACCCTCCCATTAAGCGTATCGAACTGTATCTCAATGGTCTGGTGCCGGAGATTCAAAGTCATGTAACCTCAGCGAATCTTGGCACCATTCAACAGATCGTCAAGTTAGCTCATCGCCTCACCGATCAGGCAGTGGAACAGAACAGGCTGCCTAAACGCATCAGCGCTACTACTACCGCTACCACTCCAGCTACTCCTGCTACTCCCAGTGACAACAAGCGGAAATGGGAAGGGGATTCCAGCAGGGGTTCAGCTACCGTACAGTCTCAAGCACAGCAGCAGCGCAAGACTAGTGATTACTAGAGTCCGAGTCAGCAATCTTCTGGTGGTCAGGGGCAGGGTGGATATCGGGGAATTCACCCACTATGTAACAGGTGCAACAGACACCACAGTGGTCAGTGTCGCAAGGGCCGCTGTCAGAGATGTCTCAAGATAGGTCATGAAGCTAAAGATTGCAGGAGCTCAAGGCCTGCGAATCAGAACCAGCAACAACAGCCACCAGCTCCACGAAACCAGCAACAACAACAGCGAGGCAATAGGGGATGCTTTCAATGTGGGGCTGAAGGCCACTTCAAGCGGGACTGCCCCCAGTTAAACCAGAATCAGAATAACAACAACAATAATCAGGGCAATGGGAACACCAATGGGGGAAACAACAACGACAATGGTGCTAGGGGTCGTGCATTTGTGATTGGTCGGGGTGATGCAAGGAATGATCCTAATGTGGTTATGGGTAAGTTTCTTCTCGACGACTTATTCGACCAGTTGCAAGGGTCGAGCTATTACTCGAAGATTGACCTGAGGTCAGGCTATCATCAATTGAGAGTCCGGGATGAGGACGTCTCCAAAACAGCATTCAGAACTCGCTACGGCCATTACGAGTTTTTGGTCATGCCATTCGGGCTAACGAACGCGCCTGCGGTTTTCATGGATCTTATGAACAGGGTGTGCAAACCTTATCTTGACAAGTTTGTTATTGTTTTCATCGACGACATCCTGATTTATTCGAAGAATCGGGAGGAACACGAGCAGCATTTACGACTCATTTTGGAACTTCTTCGAGCAGAACAGCTGTACGCTAAGTTTTCAAAATGCGACTTCTGGCTTCGTGAAGTCCACTTCCTAGGCCACGTGGTAAACAAGGATGGGATTCATGTCGATCCATCCAAGGTAGATTCGATCAAGAACTGGCCTGCACCTCGCACACCAACTGAAATACGCCAATTCTTGGGTTTGGCGGGTTATTACAGACGGTTCATCAAAGACTTCTCAAAGATTGCACAGCCGGTTACATTACTGACACAGAAAGGTGTTGCTTACTGTTGGGGTAATACACAGGAAACAGCGTTTCAGCACTTAAAGGACAGACTTTGTAGCGCACCTATCCTCTCATTGCCTGAAGGCACGGACGATTTTGTAGTCTACTGCGACGCGTCTATCCAGGGTCTTGGATGTGTGTTGATGCAGCGGGATAAAGTCATTGCTTATGCTTCACGCCAACTTAAGATTCACGAACGGAATTACACTACACATGATCTAGAGCTGGGAGCTGTTGTTTTTGCGCTCAAGATATGGCGACATTACTTGTATGGCACTAAGTGCACCATCTACACCGATCACAGGAGTCTCGAACATATCTTCAAGCAGAAGGAATTGAACATGCGACAACGTAGATGGGTCAAACTACTAAATGATTACGAGTGTGCCATAAAGTACCATCCGGGCAAAGCCAATGTGGTGGCCGACGCCCTCAGTCGAAAGGATACTACACCTAGACGTGTACGAGCGTTGCAACTCACTATTCAGTCTAGTCTTCCCTCACAGATACGAGATGCTCAGGTAGAAGCATTGAAGCCAGAGAACGTCAGGGCTGAAGCCCTGCGCGGCTCAAGGCAACGGTTAGAACAAAAGGCAGACGGAGCCTACTATTTAACATGACGCATCTGGGTCCCACTCTATGGCAACTTACGCGAGCTTGTATTGGATGAAGCTCATAAGTCTCGCTACTCGGTACATCCTGGTTCGGATAAGATGTACCACGACCTCAGAACTACATACTGGTGGCCTAGCATGAAAGCTCACATAGCCACTTACGTTAGCAAGTGTTTGACTTGTGCGAGAGTCAAAGCGGAATATCAGAAACCTTCAGGCCCACTCCAACAGCCTGAGATACCACAATGGAAATGGGAACAAATTTCCATGGATTTTGTTACTGGCCTACCTAGATCTCAACGTGGGAATGATACTATTTGGGTGATCGTGGATCGACTCACAAAGTCTGCTCACTTCTTGGCTATCAAGGAAACGGATAAGTTCTCCACTCTAGCAGACGTATACCTTAAGGAAGTTGTCTCGAGGCACGGGGTGCCCACCTCTATTATCTCCGATCGTGATGCACGTTTTACTTCAGAACTGTGGCAAGCAATGCACAAATCTTTTGGCTCTCGACTAGACATGAGCACAGCCTATCACCCTCAGACAGATGGGCAATCTGAGCGCACTATTCAAACTCTAGAAGACATGCTTCGGGCGTGCGTAATTGACTTTGGCAATGGCTGGGAAAAACATCTGCCACTTGTGGAATTTTCATACAATAACAGCTACCACACCAGCATTAAAGCTGCTCCATTTGAGGCATTGTACGGGCGTAAATGCCGATCACCTCTTTGTTGGGCAGAGGTGGGTGACAGTCAGATCACAGGTCCAGAAATGGTAGTTGATACTACTGAAAAGATTGCTCAAATACGACAACGCATGGCGACAGCTCGTGACCGTCAGAAAGCATACGCCGATAAAGACAGGAAACTACTCGAGTTCCAGGTTGGGGATCGAGTGCTACTCAAAGTTTCACCCTGGAAGGGTGTTGTTCGTTTTGGCAAAAGGGGCAAACTCAATCCACGATACGTTGGACCATTTGAAGTCATCGAGAAAATAGGCAAAGTGGCCTACAGACTGAACTTACCAGCTGAACTCAGTGCAGTTCACAACGTCTTTCACGTGTCGAATCTGAAGAAGTGTCTGTCAGATGAGACCCTCATAGTTCCTTTGAAGGAGCTCACTATCGACGAACGGTTGCATTTCGTCGAAGAACCAGTTGAAATCACGGACCGGGATGTTAAGGTCCTCAAGAACACCAGAATACCTCTTGTTCGAGTTCGTTGGAACTCCCGTCGTGGCCCAGAGTATACCTGGGAACGAGAAGACCAAATGGAACTCAAATATCCCCAGTTGTTCTAAAACAATGCAACTACTACTGTGGCTGAAGCTACTATAGAATTTCGGGACGAAATTCCAAATCAACGGGGGGATGATGTGACACCCCAGGAAAACCAGTAAACGATACAACTTACCTTGCTTCCTCAGTAACCGCATGCTAAATTTCGGGATGAAATTTCTTTCAAGTTGGGGATAATGTGACAACTCGAGTTTCCAAGATTCCAGTGTCGCACTATTGCACGTTGATTGTTTAGTTTGTTTGTTGACACGACTTGTCATGTTTCACAATCGTATACGTTGTAATATGTTAAATCGTACTTAATTGCAAGTGTATTTTATATATAATTGAGGTGCTATATAAGTGTTATTGTTATGTGTATATTATACATATCTTGCATAAATAATAAAACCTTGGCCAATACCCTAACCAACCTGAAAACACCTTCCCTGATGAAAACACACATGGTGTTTTCGTCCATATGTGGCTGGCGAAAACACAAATGGGCTTTAGGCCCAGATCACTTACATATTTATTTTTAACTTTGGCGTGATAACTTTTAATCGGAAAAACCCTAGAGCACCTCTCTAACTGTGACGACGACTGCAAGCCTACGGAGCCTTTGTTTTCGGTCAATCCATCAGTTTTACATCTCGGTCAGTTTGCATCGTGGTTTATTGTGTATAACTTTCGATTGATTGTTTCATGTCTGCGTATGTGTATATATCTGGTTATTATATATATATGCGATTGGTATAATAATGATGATGATTATGCATATTGATTGTTGAAAATCTGTTGTGATGATGTCGATTCTCCTGATTGAACGATTGCTGGTTGAAATCGTATACTGTAGTGTTGTTTAAGGTTGCTGTTCATTGATGATGATGACTGACGAAAACACTCACCCCCAACGAAATCACCTTAGGGGATTTCGGCCCAGGTGATTTCGGCCCATAAGGGGATTTCAGCCCAAAAGGGGGATTTCGCTACTCAGGGGGGATTTCATTGTATTGTTTTGCACAGATTAACTTGTTTAGTAAATTCTACTAAGTGTGCACCCCTGTTAGTTTTTACTCAGTTGTTAAACTTGTTAAACAATAACTCTGTTAGTTCAGCAACTCAGTTAGTATATTAGTTCTATTACTATATGTTAAGCTTATTGTATGTGATATCTCTGTTAGTTGGTAAACTATGTTATATTGTAAATCCAGTTAAATATGTTTCCGTTATGACTGTAAAGTGGTTAACTCTGTTAGTTGCAAATCCATTAATTGTTAACTCTATTAGTTCAATTCAGCATGCAACTCTGTTAAGATAAGGGGAGTAATTCTGTTGACTTTACTCACTCAGTTAGTTGCTAGTTCTGCTAAATGCCAACTCTATTAAGTGTATGATTGGATTGTTATATTGGAATAAACTGTGAAGGACATATATGTGGTACATGAACTATATGAAATTGATTAACTGTTTACATGATACAAGATACTAACTGCCAAGCACACTCTGTGATATTCTATGATACTTGTTACATGTGAAACATTACGAACATGAACTGATTTAGTATACGTGCACTATAGGACGTGATTGATTTCTTGTGAGCACTTAACTTAGCATACCGGGCAAACCAAGGTGAGTTCACACTCTTACCAAGGCATAGGATTCCCGGGGTTGGGAATGGGTTTGGATGATTACTTACGCTTGAGTTGTTATCGGAATTACATACCATAGGCCTCGGGAGAGGAAGGTTATTGGTAGATACTGCTAGACTAGTGATACATATACTTCTCTTCGCATACACGCCGGGATTGGCTGCGATAATAGAACTAATCTTCGCACACATGCCTGGAATGGCTGCGAACCATACTTTAAACTTCGCACACATGCTGGTTGGGCTGCGATACAAATATACCTAGTCTAGAATACTCGGGAAACATTCCCTAATCTTCGCATACATGCCTAGAGGGCCGCGAGACGAACTAATACGATACATGACTTGACGAACGAACATAAGACTTACTATACTATTACAATTACTGAACTATAAACTGTGAACTCGCTCAACTAGTTGTTGACTCTTTGTTACATGCCTTGCAGGACCATAGGTACTCTTGGAGCTTGCACGGGAGGCGCGGTCGTTGTGGGCACGGATGGATGTTATGATACACTCTTTTGTGACACTTCAACTTAATACTTATGTTGGGTTTTACATTATTGCTTCCGCATCACACTTGTTTATGTTTGGTTTTGAAAACACCTATCGTATTGATGAATGACATTTACTAATTACTTATATGTTCAATATGATTGGTGGCTTGATCCTGGTCAGTCACGCCTCCAAGCGGTGGTACTCTGCGTGTGGATTTTGGGGGTGTGACAGAGCTAACCGATAAGAAACTTCGCCAACCCGTTCCAAAATTTCAAAAGGTCCGATAAAGCGAGGACTCAATTTTCCCTTTATACCAAAACGTCGGACACCTCTGCATGGTGAGACTTTTAAGAATACTTTTTCACCAACATTAAATTCCAAAGCCCTTCGGTGGCGATCAGCATAACTCTTATGTCTACTCTGGGCTTCCTTAAGTTTCTCACGAGCAATAGCAACCTTTTCATTCGTGATCTGTACCAATTCAGGACCCTCAATCATCTTTTCTCCGACCTCGTCCCAACATGTGGGAGCTTGACATTTACGCCAGTATAACAATTCAAAAGGTGCCATGTCTAGTGGTCGTTTTTGTTCTAGATAGTTTGTCTAGTGGTCGTTTTTGGTTTTACGTTTTGTTGTTTATTTTGGCTTTACTTTCATGGGGGTATGTCCCATGTCTGAACTAGTAAGGATGTTACCTTACTACTTGTTTTCTGTTTTCTGAATATATAGAATCACCGGGGTAACCCTTTACCCAAAAAAAAAAGGTGCCATGTCGATACTAGCTTGCCAACTATTATTGTAGGAAAACTCCACCAAGCATAAGTATTCATCCCAGTTTCCTGTCCACTCAAGTGCACATCATCTAAGCATATCCTCTAAAGTCTGAATAGTACGTTCAGACTGTCCATCAGTTTGTGGATGGAAAGCAGTGCTAAATCGTATCTTCGTATTCCCAAGATTTTTGGAAACCCTTCCAGAACCGTGATGTGAAACGTGGATCTCTATCACACACTATAGATGATGGTGTACCATGCAATCGAACAATCTCACGAAGGAATATCTCTGATAGCTTACTCACCATGTACTCCTTACGAATGGGCAAGAAATGAGCAGACTTTGAGAGTCTATCTACCACAACCCAAATAGCATCGTTCTTCATACAGGTCCTTGGTAGACCAGTTACAAAATCCATAGAAATATCATCCCACTTCCAGACAGGAATGTCTAAAGACTGTAACAATCCACTAGCCCGTTGATGTTCAATCTTCACTTGCTGACAAATCAAACACTGGCTCACATGTCTAGCTACATCTTCTTTCACACCACTCCACCAAAAAAGTTGCCTCAAATCCCTATACATCTTTGTGGACCCAGGGTGAATAGAATAAGGTGAACTGTGTGCCTCAGTCAGTAATGATTCACGAAGAGAGGAATCATCTGGCACACATAAACGCTTCCCACACCATATGGTTCCATGTTCATCCACTCAAAATTCAGATTGTTTTCCTACTCCCATATTTTACGACCGCCCAAAGCTCACCATCTTCTTTTTGAGCTTCCTTTATCTGAGTGATGAGGTTTGGTTCAATCTTCAGTCGAGCCAAATAGCCACCAGACTCACCAACATATATACCGATCTCCATGCGTCTTAGGTCTGATTGAATTTGAGGCTGAACAGTCAAGCATGCCAAACCCCCAGAATTCTTCCTACTTAGTGCATCAGCAACAACATTTGCTTTACCGGGGTGGTATTGAATGTTGGCATCATAATCCTTGAGTAGCTCTAACCATCTCCTCTGCCTCATGTTAAGCTCCTTCTAGGTAAAAATATACTTGAGGCTTTTATGGTCGGTGAATATGTTACATGTCTCCCCATACAGATAATGCCTCCAAATTTTGAGTGCAAAAACAACTGCTGCTAACTCTAGATCATGCGTTGGATAATTCACCTCATAGGGTTTAAGCTGACGCGAGGCATAAGCAATAACCTTTCCATGCTGCATGAGAACACAACCAAGCCCTTTCTTTGATGCATCACTGTATATATCGAATCCGCCTGTGCCAGAAGGTAGAGTAAGAATAGGAGCGGATACTAGCTTCTGCTTCAATGCCTCAAAACTCTTTTCTCGATCATCGTTCCAAGTAAATTTTACCCCTTTCCTCAAGAGTTGAGTGAGAGGTAAGGCCAAAATAGAAAATCCCTCTTCAAAACGTCGATAATAACCCGCTAGACCAAGAAAACTTTGAACTTCGGTAACTGACGTTGGTCTGTGCCATTTAGTGATAGCTTCCACCTTTGATGGATCCATTGAGATACCTTCCGCTGATACAATGTGGCCTAGAAACGCCACTTGTTCAAGCCAAAAGTCGCACTTAGAAAATTTTGCGTATAACTTCTCCTGGCGTAAAGTTCCTAGAACAGTGCGAAGATGGTCCTCATGCTCTCCTCTACTTTAAGAAAACACCAAGATGTCATCGATGAATACAATCACGAACCGATCCAAGAACTCATGAAATACTCAGTTCATAAGATCCATGAAAACAGCAGGAGCATTTGTCAAACCAAAAGGCATGACTAGAAACTCATAGTGACCGTATCGGGTACGAAATGCTGTCTTATGAACATCTTGATCTCGGACCCTCAACTGATGGTACCCTGATCTGAGATCAATCTTCGAGAAAAACTTCGCTCCTTGGAGTTGGTCAAAAAGGTCATCAATACGTGGTAATGGATAGCGATTCCGAATGGTGATCTTATTCAACTCCCGGTAGTCGATGCATAAACGCATGCTACCATCTTTCTTCTTCACAAACAAAACCGGTGCTCCCCATGGTGAAACACTAGGTCTAATGAATCCAAGTTCTAGAAGTTCTTGCAGTTGTTCTTTCAATTCCTTCAACTCCAATGGGGCCATACGATAGGGTGCTTTAGAAATGGGTTCAGCTCCGGGAATCAAATCAATAGTGAACTCTACTTCACGTTCAGGTGGTATCCCTGGCAATTCTTCTGGAAAGACATCAGAGAAGTCTCGAACAATAGGAATGTCTTCGACACGTGGTGTATCCACTGAGGTATCTTTAATAGCAGCTAAGAATCCCTCGCATCCATGGGATATAAGTTTTTGAGCTTTAAGAGCAGAGATGATTTTAATGGATTTTCGAGGTTGAGATCCTTGATAAATACATTCAGGATTCAGAATATCACCAAAAAATGACTCGTTTGGAGTGACAATCGATGGTAGCTCGATGCATGGATAACCAATCCATGCCTAGTATGACATCAAAATCTCCCATTTGCATGGGATAAAGATTCGCTATACGAATAACATTTCCGACCATGAGCGGACAATCTTTATAGATGTGAGTAATAACCGAAGGATTTCCCATTGGTGTAGAAATAACTAAAGCTTGATCCAAGGGGGAAGGCGAAATTTAAGATGTCGGGCCATTAGTTGCGGGACTATCCAGTGGGTTGCCCCAGTATCAAATAACACATACAGGTCACGCTCACCCAAATAAATACTACCCGAAACGGTACCTAATAAATTGATAAACAAAAAGACACAAACGATTGTATGAAAACCATAAACAACTAAGCAAGCAAAAAGTAAAACTAAAAGGAACATTTATCGGAGACGGTACCTGGAGCATAAGCAGCTTCCCCTGCAGTCAATGAGAAAACTCGCCCTCCAGTAGTAGGTGGCACAGTAGCTCCCCTAGTGGTATCATTTGGTCGGTTACCAGACTTTGGGCACTCATTAATCTTATGCCCCATATCTCCACACTTAAGGCAAGCCCCAGTAAGTCGACGACAGATGCATGGGTGATGCTTGTTGCAATGGTTACACACTGGAGGCTGGGTAGGGTTCGAGTTACCCTTCTGGTTTACGGGTTGAGCTTGGGTTGGTGGCTGGTAGGGTTTGATCTGACCCTGATTTTGGTTCCTTCCATGCCATGGTCTAGTATTCTTCCCTGATGACCTATTCCCCATATTGTTTTGATTATTTCGAGTAGGTGCTTGAAGCGACTCACTAGTGAACGGAGTGCGATATTAGTCTCTGTTTCTCTACCTACTATTATTGGAACCACCATTACGACGACCAGAGTTGCGTGTCTCACGACGAGGAGGCATCTAAAAAAACACATTAAGAATTTAGATAAAACAAATAATAAGGACTTATCGCATAACGAAATACCTAACCCAATGTCTACCCAATCCTCACGTGTCTTAATTAATTAGTTAATGTTTTCTACAGGATAGAGCCTAAGCTCTGATACCATAACTGTAACACCCAGCCCCAATTAGGGCTAATGTGTTACACAATTCGGTAATCAGAGATAATTAATAACTTAATTAACACATAAAATCCATAGGTTTAAAAACAAAAATCCCCAAAATGGCATAACGGTCTCAACAGAAAAAAAACATAAGTGTCTAAATTTATTGAGTATAAGGTTTTATTAAACTCCTTGTTCCAAACTCTAGCTTTTTATTATAACTCTTCACACATTTCCCCGATTTCTCTGAGTACCTGTTTAAGACATAATAAAAGAAAAAACAAAAAGAAACGGTTGAGCCAAAAATTGCCCAGTAACGGAGAAACAATAGCACTAACACATAAATGATAGAAGCAATACACTAAACACTTTAACGGTGCAAACAATACATTACGCTAAATGATCACTGATGAATACCATAAAGGTATATTAGAAATACCCATATGAGCCACTAACAATAAACACTAACACTTTGTACATTAGCTGCAGTTCCAATGCACCATTATGTAGAGGGGATGTGGGCACTCACACCTATCCCACTACCACTAACACTTACACTTACACTCCTAGGATCGATCCATACGCCTCTCAATAATCAATAAGTGCAATCACTTTAGCACACAATACCATATAGAGACGTCGTGGGCCTTTCGCACCGCCACGGATGGTGCACGTCAACTGTGCCTATGATGACGCCCTATGTCCCCATAGGTGGATAAGCTCAGGTATTAAGGTCAATAAAATGATTTACTCAAGTCAAGGCAAAATACACTAATGATACACTAAGGCTATATCATCTAGCCAATGATCAATAATAAATAATAAAACTTGTGGGAACATGCGACAATGAGTGAAAAAAAATGTAACCTATCGCATGCGTATTAAAGGCAATAATTCAATACGAAATGTGTACCAATAAATCATAGATTGATGACGATGGACACTACAATATTATGAAGCGAGTAAACACTTTACGCTACGAGTGACGGACCGAATATCCGTGCACTATGAGAATAGAAGACAATATTATGCTAAAAGCAAGAGACCCCAAAATCCGTACCTTAGCTTAAACGTAAACAATGTAGATGCAACAAGTCCTCACTTGAAATAAAGTCCTACATATTAATTATGTTTTAAATTGGTTACTATATTTTAAATTCATTTAATTTAAATTTATGGAACACTGAATGAATTTATTTATATAGTTCCCATTAGTCTCAAATTTGAAAAAAAAGACCTATTATTCTTGTTTTCCTAAATAAACAGAAACCACTTTTATATATTAAAGGATCACTATTTTTTTTTCGTATGTGCATTAATTTCCTCAAGTTGACAGTAAGAGATTTTTGACACTTGTGTCCGTGATCATTGTAAACAGTTCAATTATCAATAAAACATTGTTATTTGATCCCAATGTTTGTTTGTTTGTTTATGTTTTTCATTTTTCATGTTTTGACTTTTGTTCATTCTCAAACTCTATATCACTTTCTGGAGAGTTATACACAAACTGGTGCGTAAACGTAACCAGTTTAACGCAAAAAATACTCCGGATCATCAACATATACTTAACATACCTTAAATAACCTTTACATAACTTAGAAATAAGTTTTGAAGGCTTTGGTATGGCAAAAGCAAGTTAATTCGCCTACAGGGACTAAATTCGACAAACTGCGAAAGTATGACGATTCGTACTAAAATAGACATTCCGGAACATGACCATAAGTTAAACATACCATAAATATCCTTTACATAGCTTAGAAATAGGCTTTGAGGTGTTCGGTGTGATAAAATAAACTTTTGGGTCATTCAGGGACTAAAAGCGTCAAAAAGTGCACAAGTTTTCTCTTTCGCCCATAACTTAAGTTCTGAATACATCCGGACATCCAAAAATTTATGTAAGCACTAAAATATTTTATTTTAGTGTTTCGCATAAGAAAAATCCATTCGTCGCGCAATTTGGATCGTTTTTCGCGCTTATGCGCATTCCATTCAATTTTTGGGGCATATTGTCAACGAACAAGGTATTCATGTAGATCCCTCCAAGATCAGTGCGATTAAGGATTGGGATACGCCTTCTACTCCTACTTAAGTTCGTTCTTTTCTTGGTCTGGCGGGTTATTATCACCGCTTCATTGAAAATTTCTCAAAGATTGCAGTTCCTCTAACTGCTTTAACACAAAAGAACAAACCCTTTGATTGGGGATTCAAGCAAGAGGAAGCTGTGACACCCCAATAAAACAAGTAACCTTCGCAAACATGCTCAGGGGAGCCGCGATACAATACAGGTAAACAACGTCACACTACTAGCTTTCTCAGTAACTGCATACTAAATTTCGGGACGAAATTTCTTTCAAGTTGGGGATAATGTGACAACTCGTATTTCCGAACCTATTTTGGTACTTCGATGTAACGTATGTGTACGATATGTGACATTTCGAACCTACTTTGTGTAACGTTACGTGCTTATGTGAACCTTGTTGATTTAATGAATGTTATGTTTGATTTGTACTTGTATGTATGTATGCAATCGGCCCAAATACACCACTCACACTCGATCGCACAAACCCATCCGGGCCTTACCTTTGTACACGGACCAAGGGCGACCCAATAGAGGGCTCGGCCCACCCACCTCACACGCATAACATTAGGATGTTGTAACCATTCTACATTTTACCAAAAACACATACAAGTTTACAAACCCTAGAAGCTCTCTCTCTCTCTCTCGTTTCTCTTGGAACCCAACGGCAACACCTCTCAACTCTCGAAGATCCTTGTGTTCGGATCATCCTCGCTACACACTCTAATTCGGTTAGTGTTTCATGATACGTGTTTGATTAATGTGGTTATGAATCTATGTTTAACTAAACGATTAGGGTTTCAGGCATGATGAACAATGATGTACTACATGATTATGTTCTTGTGAATCGGATGTGTGTGATAATGATAATCGGTTATCATAGCTTGTTTTTGAATTGATTACATGATGAACTAGAACCGAATGCTTGTTAATCGGCTCACATGTATATTGTTGTAAATCGATTTAAAGTTGTTAATCACATGAAGTTGTTGATGATTTAGAATCGGATATTTGATTAATCGGCTGTGAATGATTAGTGTGTTTTACCTAAGGTGATTGCTTGTTGAGTTATAGATCTCGATGTCAATTAGTTGAAGATGAGGAGATATTATTTAGGGTTCATATAATTAAATAGCAAATACCTTTGTTTGAGCTAATATGAATAAAAAGGGAAACTGTTAAGTTGATTGATTTGGTAAATAGAAACTGTTGATTGATTCTTGTAATTTTGGAAGTGGATAAATGGTTGTAACCGAATGGCAAGATATTCGGAAGTATTAATCTGATCGCACAAGACCTCTTGGTCGTACAAGAGGTCCATTCGCACAAGGGATTTCTGGTTGCACAAGATCACACGTACAAGAGATCGCACCAGACATCTTGGCCAGTCGCACAAGATGTCTTCTATCGCACAAGTTGAGTTGTTATGCTGATTTGGGCCGATCAAGCCCAAAGTCAGTCGCACAACCCAAGTAGATCGCACAAGTCTACTTGGATCGCACAAGTCACTTATATGTTATATACTTGGGCCGAGTGCTATTGGGCTTATTTAAATCGCACAAGTTGAATGTATTGTTTGACTGTTAAAATGCTGCCATGATCTATACGTGTATGAAACCTGTTAGTTATGCGTAAACTTATGTGCATTACTTGAGTCAAAACCTGACTTGTATGGTAACCCTATTAGGACGCGGTTGACCACTCATAGTTCAAGAAACCCTTTTGTGTATCTGCCGAGCAAACCAAGGTGAGTTCACACAGCCAAGGCATGGGATTCCCAGGATGGGAATGGGTTGGATTATTTATTCGTTCAGTTTATGGAACTTAGATATATGATTCCCGGTAGAGGAAGGTTTATGGATAAGAACAAGACTAGACTGGTTATACTAATTTAAACGATCTTCGCACACACGCCAAGGGTCGGCCGCGATATTATGACAATCTTCGCACACATGCCTAGGAAGGGCCGCGAACTATATACTCTAATCTTCGCAAACATGCCAGGAAGGGCCGCGATACTACTATACCTAGTCTAGCAAACATGGGAAATCCCCACTATACTTCGCAAACATGCCTAGAGGGCCGCGATACGATATATACGATTCACGATTACTAAATGAACATACGAACTACTTTATGAACACTATAACTAAACAAACTCACTGTGAACTCGCTCAACTAGTTGTTGACTCTCTCTCACATGCCTTGCAGGACCTTAGGTACATATGGAGCTTGCACAGGAAGGAGCAGGTCGTTGTGGGATACGGATCGTAGACAATATTTGAACTTATAACTTAATTTGGGTTTTCATTATTATGCTTCCGCTACTTAATCAATGTTTGGTTATGAACATCAGTCATGTCAAGATGAATTATATTTTTCTTACTCTTACACTTAAATACTATGTTTGATATGATTGATGGCTTGATCCTGGTCAGTCACGCCTCCAAGCGGTGATACTCCGCGTGTGGATTTTGGGGGTGTGACAGAAGCGTTTCTGACTTTGAAACAAAAACTTTGCGACGCGCCTGTTCTGACTTTGCCTGAGGGCAATGATGATTTCGTCGTTTATTGCGATGCATCTAAATTGGGTCTTGGTTGTGTTCTGATGCAAAGGAACAAAGTCATAGCATATGCATCGAGGCAGTTGAAGATACATGAGAAAAACTACACCACTCATGATCTTGAGTTCGGTGCAGTTGTCTTCGCTCTTAAGATCTGGAGACACTATTTGTACGGAACAAAATGTGTGGTTTTCACGGACCACAAAAGTCTTCAGCATATCTTCAATCAGAAAGAACTTAACATGAGGCAACGACGTTGGGTTGAGCTTCTAAACGACTATGACTGTGAAATTCGCTACCATCCTGGTAAGGCGAATGTCGTAGCCGATGCATTGAGTCGTAAGGAACGTACTAAGCTTCATTGTGTTCGTGTTCAATCTGATATTCAAGCTCGATCCGATATCCAAGCCCACATTTCCCAGGCTCAACAATCTTGTGTTTCACAGGGTTTGATGGATAAGGAATTTCCCTATCACATAACACCTGATCTTGAACTGAAGGACAATGGATCGTATTACTTCATGGACCGTTTGTGGGTCCCAAGCCAAGATAACCTTCGCACCTTGCTTATGGATGAAGCCCATAAGTCTCGTTATTCTATTCATCCTGGCTCAGATAAGATGTATAAGGATCTTCGTATTCAGTATTGATGGCCTGGTATGTAGAAAGACATTGCCTTATATGTATCAAAATGCCTTACTTGTCTTAAGGTTAAGGCTGAACATCAACGTCCTTCTGGTTTATTGGTGCAACCAGAGATCCCAGTTTGGAAATGGGAAAACATTACTATGGATCTCATTACCAAACTTCCGCGCACAAAGAAAGGTCATGATGCCGTCTGGGTAGTCGTTGATCGTCTTACTAAGTCAGCGCATTTCTTGCCAATCCGTGAGGATTTTTCTGCTGACAAACTTGCTAAAATCTATGTGGATGAAATTGTAGCTCGACATGGTGTTCCTTTGAACATCATTTCTGACAGAGATGCTCGTTTCACTTCTCATTTTTGGAGAACCATGCAATCTGCTATGGGGACCCAACTTAATCTGAGCACAGCTTATCATCCGCAAACGGATGGTCAATCTGAAAGAACAATCCAGACTCTGGAGGATATGCTTAGAGCTTGTGTGATCGATTTTGGTAGTAGTTGGGATTCACATCTTCCGTTAATTGAATTCTCCTACAACAACAGTTATCATGTCACACCCCCAAAATCCACCTGCGGAGTATCACCGCTTGGAGGCGTGATTGACCAGGATCAAGCCACCAATCATATCGAACAAATGTAAATAGTAATGTATTTTCAACCAAACCAATATGAAAGGTGTTCAAAACATAAGTATAATTCAATGTTTAGCGGAAGCATAAAAGTAAACCCAATCATAAGTATAAGTATGAAATGGCATAACGTCTAATCAAGCATTCATGATCCATGTCCACAACGACCGCGCCTCCCGTGCAAGCTCCATAAGTACCTAAGGTCCTGCAAGGCATGTAACAGAGGATCAACAACTAGTTGAGCGAGTTCACAGAAAGTAAATGCGTAATAGTAAGTTCGTATGTAACATGTGGCTCTACTGGGCCGATAGTACGTTCTATTGGTGGGGGCTTCCCATGTTGTATATTCACTAGACTAGTTGTATCCGTAAGTATCCTTCCCAATCCGAGGATAGTAATAAGTATGAGTATATGTATAAGTGTCCTTCCCAACCGAGGACAGTACGTATCGAGTACGTAGGTTTAGCGCTGGTGTCCTTCCCCATCCGAGGACATTAGTACCTAGGATTTTTGTATGTGTTAACACTAGTATCCTTCCCAAACCGAGGATAGTACGTATGTTATACGTAGATTTTTGGCACAGGCATCCTTCCCAATCCGAGGACCGTGGTAAGTAGTCTAGTGGTGATGTAAGTACAAGTAATCATTCAATCCCATTCCCAACCCACCGGGGAATCCCATGCCTTGGTAAGAGTGTGAACTCACCTTGGTTTGCTCGGTATGCTAAGTAAGTGCTCAAAGTAAATCAATCACGTCCTAATGTATGTATGTATACATAGTTAGTTTGTGTTCAAGTTCAAGTACACAGTCGATAAGCAAATAGCACGTAGCACGTATTCACAATCATATACAATATGGTTACACTTAACAGCAGTTAACTAATCTGGTTAACTTCTAACAGAATTGAAGTAAGTTACTGTGCTGAGCTCACATATTGGCGAAACACACATGTTGGCGAAACACAATAGTTGGCGAAACAAACTTCTATTTCGTCGACAGTCCTTGGCGAAACACATATTGTGTTTCGTCGTGATCACCTCGGCGAAACACACTTCAATTTCGTCATATTCTGTTTCGCCGAGAGTAGCAGTTCGTCATCCAGTCAGTTACGTATGTAAACCCTAATCATCATGTTCTGCCGTTTCGTAATATCATGTAATCATCATACAGCACAGAATTCATCATTCACAATATACATAATCATCACAGTACTTCACATCTAGCAGAAACCCTAATTTACGTATATCAAACCGACGTACATAATACTCATATCACCGAACTCTATCCGTGTACTATCGCGTACCTAGACTCTGATCATCAACAACCCCGTATATCATGCATAAATCTGATCTTAACAGTTTACCAGATTCTAATTCGGTTTCACAAGAAATTCGTATATATATTTATCAATTGAATCAACGGATTATATTTCAATGTCAACCTTATTCAACATCCTGACATGAACCCTAATATTCAACATGTATCGGTTACAAATATACATCATCATAGCAGAATCACATGACACATAAACACGTATACAGATGAAAGATCAATCAAGACACCTAGATTTACTAACCGAGATGATGGTTTGATCGCACAAGAGTTTCCGGTGGGTTCTAGTTTGCCGTCACACAGTAGAGAGTCCTCTAGGGTTTTAGATTGCTCAAGAGTGTGAAACAAGAGGTTGGTTCACGTAATAATATGCGAGTTTACATACTGGGCCCAAGCTGGGCTTCGCGAATTACTGGGCCGGCGAAACAGACTTGTTTCGTCGAGAAGGTTGTTGGCGAAACAGACCTGTTTCGTCGAGATGAACTTGGCGAATCTCACTTGTGTTTCGTCGAGCAGTTTCATGTGTTAATCAGTTTATATGATTTCTAATATACTAAGTCTCATGCTATAATACCAACACAAAATCAAGTAACCACAACACTTTTATTATAACACGAAGTGTATCGTTACAAATCAGACGAGTCAAACAACTAAACAGTCAAAGTCAACGTGCATTTAATGCGAAAGTGAAAGTCGGAAACTCGAGTTGTCACATTATCCCCAACTTGAAAGAAATTTCGTCCCGAAATTTAGCATGCGGTTACTGAGGAAGCTAGGTAAGTTGTATCGTTCACTGGTTTTCCTGGGGTGTCACATCATCCCCCCGTTGATTTGGAATTTCGTCCCGAAATTCTGCAGTAGTAGCTTCAGCCTCAGTAGTAGTTGCATTAGTTCCGAATAACTGGGGATATTTGAGTTCCATTTGATCTTCACGCTCCCAGGTGAATTCTGGGATGCGGCGGGAGTTCCAACGAACTCGCACAAGAGGGATTCTCGTGTTCTTGAGGACCTTAACATCCCGGTCCGTGATTTCAACAGGTTCCTCGACGAAGTGCAACCGCTCGTCGATAGTGAGTTCCTTCAAGGGAACTATGTGGGTCTCATCTGACGTACACTTCTTCAGATTCGACACCTGAAAGACGTTGTGAACTGCACTGAGTTCAGGTGGTAAGTTCAGTCTGTAGGCCACTTTGCCTATTTTCTCTGTGACTTCGAAAGGTCCGACATAACGCGGATTGAGCTTGCCTCGTTTGCCAAAACGAACCACACCCTTCCAGGGTGAAACTTTAAGTAGCGCTCGATCCCCAACCTGGAATTCGAGTAGTTTCCTGTCTTTATCAGCGTATGCTTTCTAACGGTCACGAGCTGCCGCCATGCGTTGTCGTATCTGAGCAATCTTTTCTGTCGTATCAACTACCATTTCTGGACCTGTGATTTGACTATCTCCCACCTCTGCCCAACAGAGAGGTGACCGGCATTTACGCCCGTACAATGCCTCGAATGGAGCAGCTTTAATGCTGGTGTGGTAGCTGTTATTGTATGAAAATTCCACAAGTGGCAGATGTTTCTCCCAACCATTGCCAAAGTCGATTACGCACGCCCGAAGCATGTCTTCTAGAGTTTGAATAGTGCGCTCAGACTGCCCATCGGTCTGAGGATGATACGCCGTGCTCATGTCTAAACGAGAGCCAAAAGATTTATGCATTGCTTGCCACAGTTCTGAAGTAAAACGTGCGTCACGGTCAGAGATGATGGAGGTGGGCACCCCGTGCCTCGAGACCACTTCTTTTAAGTAAATGTCTGCTAAGGTAGAAAACTTGTCTGTTTCTTTGATAGCCAAGAAGTGAGCAGACTTTGTGAGTCGATCCACGATCACCCAAATAGTATCATTTCCGCGCTGAGATCTAGGTAGGCCAGTAACAAAGTCCATGGAAATTTGCTCCCATTTCCATTGTGGTATCTCGGGTTGTTGGAGTGGTCCTGACGGTTTCTGATATTCTGCCTTGACTCTCGCACAAGTCAAGCATTTGCTAACGTATGTGGCTATGTGGGCCTTCATGCTAGGCCACCAGTATGTAGTTTTGATATCGTGGTACATTTTATCCGAACCTGGATGTACCGAGTAGCGAGACTTATGAGCTTCATCCATTACAAGCTCGCGTAAGTTACCATAGAGTGGGACCCAGATGCGTCATGTTACGTAATAAGCACCATCTTCCTTCTGTTCTAAGCGTTGCCTTGAGCCACGTAGGGCTTCAGCCCTGCCGTTGTCTGGTTTCAATGCTTCTACCTGAGCATTTCGTATCTGGGATGGAAGACTAGACTATATAGTGAGTTGTAAAGCTCGCACGCGCTTAGGCGCGGTGTCCTTTCGACTGAGCGCGTCAGCCACAGCATTGGTTTTGCCTGGGTGGTACCTAATTGAGCATTCGTAGTCGTTTAGCAGTTCGACCCATCGTCGTTGTCGCATATTCAGTTCCTTCTGTTTGAATATATGTTCGAGGCTTCTGTGGTCAGTGTAGATAGCACATTTGGTGCCGTACAGGTAGTGTCGCCATATCTTAAGTGCAAAATCAACCGCTCCCAGCTCTAAATCGTGTGTAGTGTAATTCCGTTCGTGAACCTTAAGTTGGCGCGAAGCATAAGCAATAACTTTATCCCGCTGCATTAACACACATCCAAGACCTTGGATAGATGCATCGCAGTAGACTACAAAATCGTCCGTGCCTTCAGGCAATGAGAGGATAGGTGCGCTACAAAGTCTATCCTTTAAGTGTTGGAACGCTGATTCCTGTGTATTACCCCAACGGTAAACAACACCTTTCTGTGTCAGTAGTGTAAGCGGCTGAGCAATCTTCGAGAAGTCTTTGATGAACCGTCTGTAATAACCCGCCAAACCCAAGAATTGGCGTATTTCTGTTGGTGTACGAGGTGCAGGCCAGTTCTTAATCGAGTCTACCTTGGATGGATCAACATGAATCCCATCCTTGTTTACCACGTGGCCTAGAAAGTGAACTTCACGAAGCCAGAAGTCGCATTTTGAAAACTTAGCGTATAGTTGTTTCGTTCGTAGGAGTTCCAAAATAAGTCGTAAGTGTTGCTCGTGTTCCTCCTTACTCTTCGAGTAAATCAGGATGTCATCGATGAAAACAATAACAAAATTGTCAAGGTAAGGTTTACACACCCTGTTCATAAGATCCATGAAAACCGCAGGCGCGTTCGTTAGCCCGGTGGGTTCTAGTTTGCCGTCACACAGTAGAGAGTCCTCTAGGGTTTTAGATTGCTCAAGAGTGTGAAACAAGAGGTTGGTTCACGTAATAATATGCGAGTTTACATACTGGGCCCAAGCTGGGCTTCGCGAATTACTGGGCCGGCGAAACAGACTTGTTTCGTCGAGAAGGTTGTTGGCGAAACAGACCTGTTTCGTCGAGATGAACTTGGCGAATCTCACTTGTGTTTCGTCGAGCAGTTTCATGTGTTAATCAGTTTATATGATTTCTAATATACTAAGTCTCATGCTATAATACCAACACAAAATCAAGTAACCACAACACTTTTATTATAAAACGAAGTGTATCGTTACAAATCAGACGAGTCAAACAACTAAACAGTCAAAGTCAACGTGCATTTAATGCGAAAGTGAAAGTCGGAAACTCGAGTTGTCACATATCACTCCAGCATCAACATGGCTCCTTTCGAGGCTCTCTATGGTCGAAAATGTCGTTCACTAGTCTACTGGAATGAGATCGGTGAGGCTCAGCTTACTGGACCTGCCCTCATTTTAGAGACAACAGATAAGGTTAAGAAAGTTCGTGATAACCTTCAGACAGCTAGAAGCCGTCAAAAGAGTTACGCGGACCAAGGACGCAAGCCCATGGAATTTCAAGTCGGTGATCGCGTATTACTTAAGGTCTCACCTTGGAAAGGTGTGATCAGATTTGGAAAGAAAGGAAAACTTGCACCTAGATACGTTGGACCATTCAGGATCGTCGAAAGAATCGGTAAGGTAGCCTACAGACTTGAGTTACCTCCTGAACTTGGAAATGTTCATCCAACCTTTCACGTGTCCAATCTCAAGAAGTGTTTAGCTGATGAGAACCTCCACATACCACTTGACGAAATTCGTGTTGATAAAACACTGAAATTTGTTGAGAAACCTGTGGAAATCATGGAACGTGAAGTCAAGTGGCTTAAACGCAAGTGTATTCCTTTGGTTAAAGTTCGCTGGTAATCTAAGCGTGGACCTGAGTTTACTTGGGAACGTGAAGATCAAATGAAGGCGAAGTATCTGCATCTATTCTCACGAGTTTCCTCTAAATAAATTTAGGGACGAAATTTCCACAAGTAGGGGAGACTGTGACACCTGTGTCCGTGATCATTGTAAACAGTTCAATTATTAATAAAACAATGTTATTTGATCCCAATGTTTGTTTGTTTATGTTTTTCATTTTTCATGTTTTGACTTTTGTTTATTCTCAAACTCTATATCACTTTCTAGAGAGTTATACGCAAACTGGTGCGTAAACGTAACCAGTTTAACGCAAAAAATACTCCGGAACATCAACATATACTTAACATACCTTAAATAACCTTTACATAACTTAGAAATAAGTTTTGAAGGCTTTGGTATGACAAAAGCAAGTTAATTCGCCTACAGGGACTAAATTCGACAAACTGCGAAAGTATGACGATTTGTACTAAAATAGACATTCCGGAACATGACCATAAGTTAAACATACCATAAATATCCTTTACATAGCTTAGAAATAGGCTTTGAGGTGTTCGGTGTGCTAAAATAAACTTTTGTGTCATTCAGGGACTAAAAGCATCAAAAAGTGCACAAGTTCGCTCTTTCGCGCATAACTTAAGTTCTGAATACATCTGGACATCCAAAAATCTATGTAAGCACTAAAATATTTTATTTTAGTGTTTGGCATAAGAAAAATCCATTCGTCGCGCAATTTGGATCGTTTTTCGCGCTTATGCGCATTCCATCGTAATTAAGCGAACATCGCGATTGTACGGCCAAACGAACCGACATCCTAGATATTTTTGAGCACATTTTAAGTTCCCTATACTTTAACTTCATTTTAGAGCTTTGAAATGGGGTTAACAGGCCTTAAACGTGTCGGAAATGGCTTTATTGCATAACAGGGCCAAAACTGTCATTTTACCAAAGTTGATGGCTTACGGACCGTAAGCCATCACCCTTACGGTCCGTAAGCAGTCCCCAGATCAGCAGAATGCAGAAACATTGAATCTAGTCTATTCCACCTTTGCACATGATTTTGGGCAATACCATGGGCTCAAATGGTTTTGTAAAACCAAGGTCTTGAGGTGTAGGGTGGAGATTGAAGCACGGTTTTCGAGGAACGATCTTAACGGCTCTCCGAAAACTATAAATACCCCCCCCCCCATGTCTTGATCAAAACCCACTTGAATTCTTGAGAGTTCTCTAAGTTGAAGTAATACCCACTTCATACCTGAGAATACTTGAGAAATCAAAGCTTTCGGGGACCCTTTGTAAGTGTTCCTTCGTTATTTTCTTCCGTTTAGCGTTAAAGTCAAACTTTGTTTGACTTTCTGCATTGACCAGTTTATGGTCAATGCGAAGTTCATTTGAACTTCATAACGTGAGCGTAATCACGATGGTCATAGTCCCTAGTGACTATACCTACTGATTACCACGTTATCTAGGCTCAGTGACGAGTCGTAGTTTCGGCTAAAATGCGCATTCGTGCGTATTTTGTAACCAAACTACTCTTGGGTATCAAAACCGTTTGTTTTGATACCAAACCTGTTTTCTAAACTTAGTTAAGCATGTTTTAACATGCTTAGCTCGTTACTTTTAGTTTAGTGCTTATATAGGGTTGTAAGGTAAGCGATCTAAACAATCGCTTATACTTTCAAACCCGACCCGTTTGGTCGATCATTAGGATCCGACCAAACACATTAGGTGACCATCGATGTATAGGGAATAACCTTCCGAGGTTATACCTTATGGTCACATCGTTTGAGTAGTTGTATGATAGGTAGTATATATGCCTTAGGTAAAGGGGTATTTTGGTAATTTACCTAAGGCATATAAACTACCTATCATACAACTAACTAAACGTCGTGACCATAAGGTATAACCTCGGAAGGTTATTCCCTATACATCTATGGTCACCTAATGTGTTTGGTCGGATCCTAATGATCGACCAAACGGGTCGGGTTCGAAAGTATAAGCGATTGTTTAGATCGCTTACCTTACGACCCTATATAAGCACTAAACCAAAAGTGACGAGCTAAGCATGTTAAAACATGCTTAACTAAGTTTAGAAAACAGGTTTGGTATCAAAACAAATGGTTTTGATACCTAAGAGTAGTTTGGTTACAAAATACGTAAGAATGCGTATTTTGGCCAAAACTATGACTCGTCACTGAGCCTAGATAACGTGGTAATCAGTAGGTATAGTCACTAGAGACTATAACCATCGTGATTACGCTCACGTTATGAAGTTCAAACGAACTTCGCATTGACCATAAACTGGTCAATGCAGAAAGTCAAACAAAGTTTGACTTTTAACGCTTAAAGGATAAAAGAACGAAGGAACACTTACAAAGGGTCCCCGAAAGCTTTGATTTCCAAATATTTCTCAGGTATGAAGTGATAGAACACCCCAACTTAGAGAAAAATCAGAATTCAAGTGGGTTTTGAGTTGTGAATCAAGGGGTATTTATAGGATTTGCAAGACCGTTAGGATCGTTTATCGAAGAAAGTGCTTTGATCTTGTCCCTACACTTGTTGCAACCCTATGGTAACTCAAATTGCCCCCCCACCATCAGGAAATGACAAGTGGAATTGGGTTTGGAGTGCATAACAGCTGTTAACAGCTGTTAAAACTGATTAAACTGATCTGGGAAGCTGACACGGGCCGCGTAAGGAGACACCAAGAGTTACGCGGGCCGCCTGGCCCTTCTGATCAGAAACAACTTTGCAATATTGACAGTTTTGGTCCCTGTTGGTGTTTAAGGCTCATTTCGACACGTTTAAGGCCCGTTAAGCCAACTTTAAGGCCCTAAAATGATGCCTAAACATTGTGGACATGAAACATGCTAAAAAATATGCCGTATGTTGGTTCGTTTGGTCGTACGATCGGGATGTTCGCTTAATTACGATGGAATGCGCATAAGCGCGAAAAACGATCCAAATTGCATGACGAATGGATTTTTCTTATGCCAAACACTAAAATAAAATATTTTAGTACTTACATAAAGTTTTGGATGTCCGGATGTATTCAGAACGTAAGTTATGCGTGAAAGTGCAGACTTGTGCACTTTTTGACGCTTTTAGTCCCTGAATGACCCAAAAGTTTATTTTAGCACACCGAACCCCTTCAAAACTTATTTCTAAGTTATGTAAAAACAGCTACCACACCAGCATCCAAGCCGCTAGTGGAGTTTTCGTATAACAACAGCTACCACACCAGCATCCAAGCCGCTCCGTTCGAGGCATTGTACGGACGCAAATGCCGATCATCTCTCTGTTGGGTAGAAGTTGGTGACAGCCAAATCATTGGCCCAGAACTTGTGGTAGATACCACCGAGAGAATTGATCAGGTACGACAGCGAATGGCGGCAGCTCGTGACCATCTGAAAAGCTATGCGGATAAGGGAAGAAAACCACTCGAGCTCCAGGTTGGGGATCGAGTGCTACTCAAAGTCTCACCTTGGAAAGGTGTAGTCCGCTTTGGAAAACGAGGCAAACTCAATCCGCGTTATGTCGGACCATTCGAAGCCACCGAGAAAATTGGCAAAGTCGCCTACAGGTTGAACCTACCTGAAGAACTCAGCGGAGTTCACATTGTTTTCCACGTGTCAAATCTGAAGAAGTGTCTGTCAGATGAGACCCTCATAGTTCCTCTTAAGGAACTCACTATCGACGACCAGCTGCGATTCGTCGAGGAACCAGTAGAGATTACGGATCAAGATGTTAAGATCCTCAAGCATACCAGGATACCTCTGGTCCGAGTTCGTTGGAATGCTCGTCGTGGCCCAGAGTATACCTGGGAACGAGAAGACCAAATGAAACTCAAGTATCCCTAGCTGTTTAAGAAAAACGCAACCACTACTGAGGCTGAAGCTACTGCAGAATTTCGGGACAAAATTCCAAACCAACGGGGGGATGATGTGACGCCCCAGGAAAATCAGGAAAACAACGCAACTTAACTAGCTTCCTCAGTAACCACGCGCTAAATTTCGGGACGAAATTCTCTTAACAGGGGGAGGATGTGACAACCCTCAAATTTACATGTAACCGTACAGTTTATTAATAATAACTAAAGTGCTTGACGACTGTGTGGAACTACGTAACTGCTTCCTGATATCTGTGTTATATTTACATGCGCCTGTTAATACACTAGTAATGTACAGAAAAGTCATTAAATAGTCCGTAATGATTTCCTGAGTGTTAGAAATTAAAAACGTTACAAAAAATATATAAATAGGACACGTTACGAATTAATTTAGCACTTTAACGGAGTAATATCCAACCGAACAACCGGACTCTACACGGAACCTAAAAATATTGACAATGACATCGTGTTCCTTTTCTGAGCCAGTTAGGGTCCCCGAATACCCTAACACCCGCTATATTTCATAACACACATATTATATCCTAACTAAATATTTAAACCTTAACCTTATCCTAACTAGTTTCATCAAAATCCAACCATATAAACCCCCCCATGATCCAATCGGTTCCCCATGTGGGAACACACTTTCACATTTTTGAGTATTATATTAAACTTGCCTATTATCTAGTGAACATATTATATATGGGATAATAGAGATGTATGAGTTATATAATTACATAAGAGGTCTTATCTTCATTCACAAAATACTACACAAAAATTTCTTTCTTCTTTCCCCTTGTCTTGTGTTCGGCCGTGAATTCCCACCCACCCACCATTATCTTCAAATTTCAATCTTGCTATTTTACATACATACAAAGGTGAAGGATCACGTATAAGGAGGCTCGGTGCTTACGGATTGCCAAGGACCTCTCTACGACGCTATTAACCACTCGTTTTTCGACTAGTTTCTTCCCTAGCCTCGAGCTAGTAGTAAGTGATTCTAATAACCTTCTTAAGCTTGTCTAAAGTGGTTAATAAGAATTTTGTCGGATAAAAATCATGAACACTAGAGAACAAAACTAAAAGTCTACTAAAAATGATGAACATGTTGGTTAAAGAATGAATATTAGTGTAAAACTCTTGGATCTTGTTTTGTTATGATTCTTGGTTGATTATCTGATGTTTTACTGGTTAGTATTGATGTTTGATGTTGTTGTGATCAATAAACTTGTTAACGGAAATCAATCGATCACGAACTAGGAAGTTAAAGAGTGAAAGCAGAATCTGTCCCGGTTTTACAGCCAACTTCAGTTGGCTGTAAACAGGTCATAAACTCCACGAAAAACCGATATTTTGAATCTAAAATATGTTATTATGAAATACGGTTCTAATGGCACCGGAATCGTAATTTTTGGACTTCGTTTACTATTTTTAAAGTGTCGATTTGTAACAACAACTTAAGCTGAATTTTGACAGCAATAAATGGGTGTTATACTTTCAGTCATAACCTGAGTTTTGTGATGAATCGGACCATCAAATTTGTACAGTAGATGAAAACCGATGCATTTGTAATTACCCCATTGGAATTTCATAAATCGGACACTCGAGGAATTTTAAATAAATTATCCCGTGGACTGTGGTCAGAAAAATATAAATCTGAGTTCAGCCCAGAAAATGAATTTTTATAAAATATTGGTTAGGAACCGGACCCCGAGATTTTTACACAATAAAATAAGGAATGTTTATGACATTCTTTAAAAATTTGGGAATTTTTGAAATAAGTTAACTATTTTATTAAAATGTCCGAAAACAGCCCAGTTTCGAATATTAATGCTGAAAAGACATAAGTTGTAAATTGCATATCTAAGTGTCGGGTAGGTTATCTGTGAATGATATAACGTGTTATGTGCTATACGTGTTATGTGCATTATCGTACGTTCGTTTATGAGTGGGGAATGGATGGGAAACTTATATGGGCATGAACCGTCAAAGTGATGCATGTTGTGTGATAGATACGTGTAGGAACTTTGTGCTCTAACTGAATGCCACTAAATGACTAACTGATAAATCATACTAGGATGTGATTGACCGACTCTGACTGTTAGCTACATTGAGAATCTAACCGAGCAAACCGAGGTGAGTTCACACCCTTTCTACAAGGCATGGGATTCCCGGTGGTTTGGGAATGGGTTAAGAAATTAAAATTGGAATCTACATATCCTCCTTGGGTAGGATATGTACGACCATCCTCCATAGGTAGTAGGATGCCATTATTAAACCTACGAATTCTCCTGGTGCAGAATACGTACGTTCGTCCTCCTTTGGTAGGACAACAACCTTAAAACTAGCTAGACAAAACTCTATCATGAAGTCCCTCACTTTATATCGACTTAATCGCCGAGGCCAATGGCGAGCGGGTCATTAGTTAATAGCGCTATTAGGTTTAACAAACCTCACACCGTGCCAGTCGGACGGGCGTGTACTAATGGACTATGGCAGATTATCAGTGATGATAGACACTGATATAGGGCACAACTTATTTGCGTAGCAGTCGATATCATACCGTCTAGTAGTTCAAACAGGGAAAGCCCCCACTGATTATGGTTATGGTTTGGGGTAATGAAAAAGGAACTGGTTAAACATACTTTCAACTACGGGGTAACCCCCACGGCAATTAAGCCAACGAGAGTCAAACCACGTTTTTTCAGAAACAACTTAAAACTAAACAACCAAACGTGAACTCACTCAACTTTGTTGTTGACTAGTTGTTACATGCCTTACAGGTCGCTAAATGCTTGGAGCTTGCACGAGGAAGGAGTCGTTGTGGTGTACGGACTGTTACGTTCTGTGCTTAATGTTTAACTCCTTATGAACTTATTAAACTTGTGTTTTGAAACTTAAAACTTATGAACTGTGAACTTATGTTTCGAACTCACGTTTTATGCTTCCGTTGTTAACCTAAAATCGGTTTACTTCCTCTTGGTTACCAATCGTATTGTGTTTGGTTTTATTTACTTAATTATGTTGTTCAATATAATTGGTGGCTCGATCCTGGTCACGTCACGCCTCCAAGCGGTGGTACTCCGCATGGTGGATTTTGGGGGTGTGACACGACATGCACTGCACATCTACCTCAAAACGCTATCAAATCGCTCGCTATGTTTCTCGCTGTGTACTCGCTAATCGCAATCGCTATTCTCGAACGCTCGCACCTTGAATGATAGGTGAATACATGCAATATATGTAGGTGAATACGTGCAAAATATAGTGTGTCCTCGTATGTTGCGATGATCTACGTGCTACGTGACTTAGGTGCTTATGTCTTTCTGTGGTTTATGTGCCTACGTGATTACGTGTTTAATGTGTTCCTGAGCTTTAGTAGTATTAAGTGTGTTGTGAGGTGAGAATCGATTATATAGTGTCTGAGTCCTATGGCGATGTTTGTTGCAGACAATGTCGTCATTTGGATCATTTCACTCCCGCTCTGCTCGACGTAATCATGAAGACAAGTGCATCGCCTCTCTGGTCGCTAAGCAGATGGCGAAAGTCATACCGCAAATTGTTAGCGAGCTGAATGAAAACGCTAGCAAGTCCTCTGAAGAGTCTAGGACTGATTCTCCTAAAGCTACTTTTAGCTTCAAGCAGTTTAAAGCATGCGGACCCAAAAAGTTCACCGGAGAAGATGGACCTACTACCATGTTTCAATGGTTTGATTCTATCGAAGTCACCCTGCGCCAAAGCGGCTGTCCGGAAAACCTTCGCACTGTTAACGCTACCGGCGTTTTCCAGTCCAGGGCTCTGGACTGGTGGACTGCTGAAGGAAACAAGCGAGGGAATGATGCAGCTTACAGGCTAACGTGGGACGAGTTGAAGGACATCATGATGAAGGAGTTATGCCCTCCCCATGAGCTTCAAAAGTTGGAGGATGAGTTCTGGCACCTCAAACAAGAGGGTGGCAACAACGCTGGTTTAACTGCCCGCTTTAAGTAGCTAAGCATAATCTGTCCAGGCCAAGTTACTACCCCCGAAATCACCATCAAGAAGTATATCCGTGCTCTACCGGATTACGTGGCCGATTTCGTTCAAGCCGCGAAGACGACAACTATTGAGGAAACCTTCCTGCTCGCTGCTGAGATCAACGACAAGTGAGTTAAGGTTGGTTACTTCGATAAAGCCTCCAAGAATCTCCATCAAGTTACCGCTGCTCCGACCGCTGAAACCGCCGCTGCTCCTCAATCTTCAAAGTCCTCCCGCCGCAAGAGAAAGAACAACAACAACAGTAGCAAGAATTGCGCTGTCACAGCTGCCGCTCCGCTCCAAGCAATACCTGCCCAACCGCAGCCCCAACACCGCCAAGTGGCGGCACCGGTTACCCATGCACCACTGGCTAAGCGTGCATACACTGGTCCTTACCCGGCTTGCCCTACCTATACTTATCATCATCCTGTTGGGATTGCCTGCAGATACCGTGTTCACTGAAATATGTACAACCACTTCACCGCCAACTGCCATACTGGTCCGCGTCAAGCTCCAGCTCCAGCTCGAGGTCAAGCTCCTGCTCAACAAGCTCTACTTCCTGCTCCTCAAGGCCAACAAGCGGCTCCTGCACCCGCGATCGACGCTAGAGCTTGCTTTGCTTGTGGTGATCCAAACCACTTCGCAAACATGTGCCCCAACAGGCTAGTGAAGCAAGAACCATAACAGCAGCAGCCACAACAGCAGCAGCCTCAGCAACAACAGCAGCCAGCAGCCCGCGGACGTACTTTCAACATCAACGTCTGCCAGGCCCAAGCAGATAACAATGTGGTTAATGGTACGTTCCTCGTAAATGGTATATATGCTTCGTGTTTATTGATACTGGAGCTGATAACTGTTTTGTGTCATTAGAATTCGAAAAGCTCCTTAATCGAAAGTGCACCCATCTCCCCTCGACGTTCGATGTTGAAGTTGCCACTGGAATAACCGTCACTGTCAATTTTGTTCTTCGTGATTGTACTCTCAAACTCGACAATAATGTCTTCCCTATCGAACTTATTCCGATGCAACTTGGTAGTTTCGATATCATAGTAGGCATGGATTTTCTTCACGAAAATCGTGCTGAAGTTGTTTGCTTCGATAAAATGATTCATTTCTTGCTCGCTAATGGTGATCAACTTTGTGTTTACGGTGAAGTCGCTTCGAAGAAACTCCAACTCATGTCGTGTGTCCAGGTTAGCAAGTATCTCCGCAAGGAATACCAAGCTTTCTTGGCACACATTGTAGTAGCGGAGAAAAAGGAAGTTAAGGCAATTGATAAGGTGCCTGTGGTTCATGACTTTCCTAACGTCTTTCCTGATGATCTACCTGGTTTGCCCCCGAGTCGTGACATCACCTTTCGTATCGACCTCATTCCTGGAGCCAATCCTATTGCTAAATTTCCGTATCGTCTCGCTCCGTCTGAAATGCGCGAACTCTCGAGTCAACTCCAGGAATTGCTTGACAAAGGCTTCATTCGCCCTAGAACCTCTCCTTGGGGCGCACCAGTCCTTTTTGTCAAAAAGAAGGATGGGTCGTTCCGGATGTGCATCGATTATAGGGAGTTAAATAAGCTGACCATCAAGAATCGCTATCCCCTGCCTCGAATCAATGATTTGTTTGATCAATTGCAAAGTGCTACTTGTTTCTCGAAGATCAATTTACGCTCAGGCTATCACCAGTTACGCATTCAGGAAGAAGATATACCGAAAACCGCTTTCCGAACCCGATACGGCCATTATGAATTCGTCGTAATGCCCTTTGGTTTAACCAATGCACCTGCGGTTTTCATGGATTTGATGAACCATGTGTCCAAACCATTTCTTAACCGTTTCGTCATCGTATTCATTGACTACATCCTTCTCTATTTGAAGTCGAAAACCGAACACGCGCAGCATCTACGTGTGGTTCTCGAATTGCTCCAAGGGAATCGACTCTACGCCAAGTTCTCTAAGTGTGAATTTTGGCTGGAGGAGGTTCAATTCCTCGGTCACATCGTCAATAGTCAAGGTATACACGTCGACCCCGCGAAGATCGAAGCTGTTAAGAGTTGGGTTACTCCAAAATCACCATCCGATGTTCGTTCATTCCTCGGATTGGCGGGCTATTACCGTCGATTCATCGCTGACTTCTCAAAATCGCTGTCCCGCTTACTTCTTTGATGCACAAAGACAAACCTTTTGTTTGGGGAACTGAACAAGAGACTGCCTTTCAAACTCTCAAGAATATGCTCTGCAATGCTCCCATTCTTGCTTTACCCGATGGAAATGATGACTTCGTTGTCTATTGTGATGCCTCGAACCTTGGTCTTGGTTGTGTTCTTATGCAACGGGACAAGGTTATCGCTTACGCATCTCGTCAGCTCAAGATCCACGAGAAGAACTATACAACCCACGACCTAGAGCTAGGTGCAGTTGTTTTTGCGTTGAAAATTTGGCGACACTACCTTTACGGTACTAAGTGTACGGTCTTTACCGACCATAAGATCCTTCAACACATCCTCAACCAAAAAGAACTGAATATGCGTCAACGCCGATGGGTTGAACTTCTCAATGATTACAACTGTGTGATTTGTTATCATCCTGGCAAAGCAAATGCCGTTGCCGATGCCCTCAGCAGATGAAGCTATTTGCATAGCGTTCGTAATGTTCACGCCCAGCACCATCTCGAAACTCTTATCCGTGACACTCAGCATGCTTGTTTTACCAAACGCACTTTGAAGAAGGAAAGGATTCTCCATAATGGCGATCAGTTAGTGAATAAATCGAATGGGATATTCCATTATCTGGACCGAATTTGGATTCCCAAGCACACTAACTTACGACAAATTCTCCTGGACGAAGCCCACAAGTCTCGATATTCTATTCATACCGGTGACGACAAAATGTATTAGTGGCCTGGAATGAAGAAGGATATCACAATCTATGTTTCGAAGTGCCTGACTTGTTCCAAAGTCAAGGCCGAACAGCAAAGACCCTCTTGCTTAGTCGTCCAACCCGAGATTCCGATGTAGAAATGGGAGAGTATAGCTATGGACTTTATAACGAAACTCCCGCGTACAACTTCAGGTCACGATAGCATCTGGGCTATCGTTGACCGTTTGACTAAATCTGCCCATTTTCTGCCGATACGAGAAGACTTTAAGGTAGAAAAATTAGCCCGAATCTACACCGACGAGATCATCTATCAACACGGGATGCCTCGTGACATCATTTCTGACCGTGATGGTCGATTTACCTCGTGTCTTTGGGAAACGTTTCAATCTGCTCTCAGTACTACGCTTAATCTAAGTACCGCTTTCCATCCCCAAACCGACGACCAGACTGAAAGAACGATTCATACTCTTGAAGACATGCTTCGCTCGTGTGTCATAGATTTCGGTGGTAATTGGGGCGCGCACTTACCTTTTTTCGAATTCTTGTACAATAACAGTTATCATTCTAGTATACAAATGGCACCATTTGAGGCATTATATGGAAGAAAATGTCGATCACCAATTGTGTGGCATGAGATCGGAGATGCGCAAATAACCGGTCCTGAGCTGTTGCAAGAAACGACTGATAAGATCCTCCGAATTCGAGATAATCTGCTGAAAGCTCGGAGTCGTCAGAAAAGTTACGCCGATAGACGCTGCAAGCCCCTTGAATTTGACATTGGCGACCACGTACTCCTAAAGGTTTCACCTTGGAAGGGTGTGGTCAGATTCGGTAAGAAAGGGAAACTCACGCCTTGATATGTTGGACCCTTTAAAATTCTGGAAAGGATTGGGAAGGTGGCCTATAGACTCGAACTACCGGAGGAACTTAGCAACGTCCACCCGACTTTCCATGTTTCAAACCTCAGAAAATGCCTGGCCGAGCAGAATTTACAAGTTCCACTTGAGGATCTACAAGTGGACGAAACATTACACTTCGTGAAGAAGCCTGTCGAGATCATGGATCGAGAAACCAAGAAACTCAGACGCTCACGCATTCCTATTGTGAAAGTTCGCTGGGAAGGCAAACGAGGCGCAGAGTTCACCTGGGAACTCGAAAGTGACATGACGGCGAAGTACCCGCTGTTGTTTGTTACGCATGCGCCTTAATTTTGGGATGAAATTCCCTAAACTAGGGGAGGCTGTAACACCCCGTGTTTTGGAAAGTCAAAGTACAAGTCAAAGTCAAAGTCAAAGGAAGAAAAGATTGCTAATTGCGATCTGTCACTCTTTGCTTAACTATTGACTTTACTTCACTGACTTGTAACCAAATCCTTTTATGTAATTGCTTTAGTTGTATTATGTGGAGTATCTATAATAATCGAGGTTTAATCGATGATAATCGCTAATCTATTTATCGCTAATCGCATCGCAATCGCATTCGCAACTTGATTGATAGGTTATGTATATTGTTTTACGTGTGTGTGCAATTTATCTTTTACTTGTGCATGTTTACTTTATGTTAATGGTGAATAATCAAAACGCAATCGCAACCCTATCGCAATCTAATCACAAAAGCTAAACGCAAGTTATTTATGATGATTGTATGTTAGATATAGTATTTGTGTGACTATTATTAATCTATGGCATCGATTGATCGACACCCGCTTAAACGCATCGCAACGCTCAACACGCGAAATGAAACGCCGAAACCTAACTCGCCGGACCACTTCGATCGAATGACCATTCGACCGAATGGTCATCCGAACGGATAACCATCCGATCAGATGGCCATCCGATCGATGTACCATCCGATCCGTTACCTATGCGCACTTTCCTCTTTTAGCAACCTATAAATACCCCCTGTCACATCACCAACAGTGATGTGACAGCGCTCTCTCATTCGACCAGCGTTCCAGACCTTCTTTCTCTCGATTTCTCACGATTCTTGTAAGTTTTCAACTCAAAACTTGTACATCTATCATCTACACACACTTCTTCATCATTTTCACCTTTGAATCTTAACTTTTAACCGTGAAATCAGCGGATTTGAGGTGTTCTTGGATGATGTCATCACGGAGTTCTTATGAACTTCAAGATTTGGTTTCATACCACCCAGAACAACTCAGATATGAAGGATTTCCACATGATTTAACATTGTCTTTGCATAAGATCTAAACATTTTCAAGTTAAAAGGATTGAAATATACTTTTCCAAGTTTCTTTCAACTCTTTTACACTCAATGCACTCAAAACCGTTAGAATCGGAGCTCATTTAAGTCTTCTACTCATTTCTTAGTGAAGTGTCGGTCTGAGATCTGATTCCTATCAAAGAGACAATCGATTTCGGGTGTAACATGAACAACCGTCACGAATAGTTAGCTGAACGAACTGGGGTGATTCCCACTTCGATCAGACGACTTGGACTTGACGAGGTTCTGTTGTTTAACACGTTGTCATACCGTCTTGAGCAAACCGCAAAACGTTCAAAACTTAACGAAATTCCAAGTTTGCAAAATGATCAGATCGTTGGACGGATTGCCGTTTGATCAGATTTCCATCCGATCGAACGACAATCCGATCGGATTGCACTTGGACTTCAACACTTAAACATTTTCATAATTTTCAAAGATCATCAGTTCTAACGGATTGCCATCCGATCGGAAGACCATCCGATCGAATGACCATCCTGTTGTGAACTTGTTCTGAACTGAATGTCTCACCAATCGAATTGACATCCGATCGAATGACCATCCGATCGAATGACCATCCGATCGGATTACCATTCATCACTTGGTTCTTTTCGCACCGTTTAACGCGCCATCCATCGCTTATACAATTGTTAACTGTTCATGCTAATCCCTCAGTGCTCCCTTCAATCCAAGAGAGTGTTTATTTACTTAAACGCTATCTGTGAGTATACTCGAACCCTTTTTGCTTTACGCACTTTTGGGTGTTACATACGTTACTTATTCAAAACACAATCGACTCACAACGCAAACACTATTTATATGCTGACCGTTATTGCATGCTACGTGTTATTCGATGAATGCTTGTATGTTATGTTTACACAGTGATTGTTGGCTGACACCTTAGCAACGATAGTACTATAGTTTGGACTTAGCACCTGTCGTGGACAGGGGTTGTTAAGGGCTTTCTCACATGTCACAGTGGTGATATGTGTTGCGCATCCTACAACTCGCAGTCACGTCTGTGCATATTTCATTGTCAATAACCTACTAGCCTTCACTTTGCTACATGTTACATGCTGGTTATGCGTAAACGATTTCGAATACTATTATACTATTAAACTTGTATGCACACATTTACACTATGTGTATTAACCTCTATTTTAACGTATGTAACAGGTGTTTGAATGCTTAGGATGCTGTGCTTTGGTGAATCAAGCTAGGGGTCTAGTTATGTCATGCTAAGTCTGAGTTGTCGGAACAGTGTTTGTTTTGGGGACAATTATTTGTAATAACTGTTTTATGTGGATATGTTATGGTATGGGACGTGATGTTTAAATATCTGGTAATTAATAGTTGTTATGAATACTCATGGACAATCTGTTTCGCTCAGTGCCATACCCTGATGTTTCCGCCATCAGTTGGGGTGTCACAATAACCCCCACTTTTTACGGTTTTACATTTTTATAAATGTTTTCGGGGTGGAAAGACATGCAAGTTTTTCAAAAGTAAACAATTTCTCGATAAACAAAAACTCATTTCTAAACCGTGTTACGAATGGATTTCAAGGAACTCAAATGGTTTATGAACGATTTATACTGAATATACCGGTTTTACAAAACAAATGCGTATTTACGAAACGTGCATGATTTTCATGACTAGAGACGGGAATGTCCTATTTACAACAACAGGACTGGGTTGGTCTGCGTATGAAAAACGAGACAATCCAGTGAGTTCATGTCCCCCTTTTTCTTTTAACTGTTTTCGGATTTATAACTCTCGGGGGTGGAATACATGTTTCAAATATTTCAAATGGTATGGTATAGCTAAGGAATGAACTGTTAGATCATGTGAATGGGTAGGCGCATACTTAAGACCATCAGTCTTTGTATAAAGACCGAGGGGCATGAGTGATAGATCTATTTGGGTGTTGCGAGCCCAACCCATGGGTCCGCGAGTTGGCCGCATGTGGTGACTATGTCGTTCCAGCCAGGTGGCCCGGTACAAAATCCGCTTGGTTTGAGCCTTCTTACACCATTGCACACATATTAATGTCCTTGCAAAACATTAATTGATCTGTTCATAGACGTTTACATACCGGTTATCAAAAGAATCTCTCAAATGTTTACAAGTTTATTCGAGCTCACATACAATACACATGAACTCACTCAACTTTTGTTGATGTTTTCAAATTACATGTATTTCAGGAAACTAAATGGATCTGGTGGGGCAGTTTTCATATAACATACCGAGAAAAATGATTTTACTATATTTTCACAACAACTTTTAAAAACCGGTTATTCAAAAGATTTATTTCAAATCTTTTACAAACAAACTATGAACTCGCTCAACTTTATGTTGATTTTTTTTTTTGCATGTTTCTTTCTCAGGTTACTTTTCCAAATCATGGCGCGGTTAGAATAGGAGAACCACGTGGAGTCGAGTACTTAGTGGTGTTCGTTTCTAGAAGTCTTAGCTTATTTGCTTCCGCTGTGCAATGAAGATACCGGTCCAGTCATGCCAAGCTCTAATATTTCGGGGTGTGACACTAGAACTCAATCATGATTAGAGCTAATGTTGTTGGTTACCCCCGACGCCTCTACGATCTTTCAAGGATTGTTGTATACTGGATAACACCTGAATCCAAATGCACCGAGTGCAATATTTGGGATTTAGCCCTGAGATACGAAGCTGACATCAAGAAGTATGCTAATAACTTGCCAAAATCCTGAAAGAGATAAGTAAAACTTTCATCATGTGGGCACTTGCAAAAGTTCCAAGAGTAGCAGTGTGGTAAGACTGGACACAAAACAGAAACCAATGAGTTAGTTACACTCCAGAATGAACAAGGAGGTTTTAAATGTGGCAAAGAGATCACCACAAGCATGGATGTCTAGGGACAAATCAAGTAAGGGAATAAGCGTGTGTATGTGTAAAACTATGAATACTCCACAAAATCCCAATGTTGCCATGGGTATATTCTACTCAACAACCAGCATGTATGAATTCTTTGAATACCAACATCGGCTTAACTTAGTGTCTTTAAATACTAAGTATATACACGAATTAGAGTCATGTAGGTTAGACATGTCTTGCTCTATCAAGTTAGCTAATGGGGAATTAGCGGAGTCATGCAAAGTCATTAAGGGTCACATATACGTTTCCTATCAACCGACCCGTTGCATCCATTTTGTTTGATACCGGCGTCGGTATTAGTTTCATCCCCCTAGAATTCAAAATATACTTGGCCTAGAGTCAAGTAAGCTAGACGTCCCCTCATTCCATAGTGTTGGCCAACGGTAAATTAGTTGAGTCGGGAGAAGACATTAACGGATGCACACTCGAACTTGGAGCACGAAAATTCAATATCGACCATTCCCCCATTCAATTGGGTTGTTACGACGTAACTTTTGGCATAAACTAGTTATCCGATAATCGAACCAAAGTCATATGTCACGAGAAGATCATTCGCATCCCCCTGTCTGACGAGAGAACATCTTTTAGTGAACGAGGAGAAACAAGACATGCCACTATGAATTGTTAGTTGCATGAAGGCTCGAAAATGTTTGAGAAAAGGATGCATCGCCTTTCTTGCCCATGCGATTGACGAGGCCGAGGAGCGCAATGTCACACCCCCAAAATCCACCTGCGGAGTACCACCGCTTGGGGGCGTGACTGACCAGGATCCAGCCACCAATTATACTAAACATTGGTCCATAGTAAAGATGTTCACCAACCACAATAGTTAGTAATCATTATAGTACGAAGTTTTAAAGGTTTAAGTTCAAATAACGTTTAAGTAAACAGCGGAAGCATAACCAAACAATTTTAAAACAAGGATTCATAGTTCAGGATTATTTAAAACCCAACACACGGGTTAAGACGACCACTACACATCCCCAAGCTGCAAGCTCCTGAGTCACTGGTTACCTGCAAAGCATGCAGTAGGGTATCAACAAAATTGTTGGCGAGTCCACGAGTTGTCCAGTTTTAATTACCAAAAACTTGTTTCACCAGTTAATTTATCCATTTATACATGCGATGGGGAGCTACCCCATAAGTAAGCGACTAAACTGTTTTTCCAATACCGAATACTTACTTAACCGTACGTTTCCGTAGTGCCCCGTTGTCAATGTTCTATCATCATTGACGGTTTGCCAGAGTTCATTAGTTCACTCCCGTTCCCAGTAACAAGGGTCGGTGTGAGGCTGGTTACACCTAAATAGCTGTAACACCCCGTCCCGGAATGGGCCGGCGTGTCACTATAACAGTAGTCAGATCAAAAACATAATTCCATTTATACTTAAATGTATTACAAGGCTTTACAGCTTAATGAAGGATATCTAATCCATTACAATTATTTCTACCGTCCTTTCCAAACACTCGAGCACTCTTCCATATTCCGTCCCAGCTTGTCTTGATAACCTGACGTAAAGAAGAGAACAACAACAACAAAAACGTACGTCTGAGCAAAATTTTGAAAAATTTTTGCCCAGTGTGCGTATAGAGGAAAACAAAAGCTTATTTTATTTTAATAACCGGATGGAACTTGACGATGCAAATAACTTAATTTCATAATTATATCTTACGGATGTACCCATGAGCAAACTGAAAACGTGACAATACACAGGTAGCTACTCCTGCATACTTATCACACGAAATGGCAAGTTGGCATACCTGTTATCCATTTCCTGAAAACTTAAATCCTAGGATCCGATCTATACGCCTCCTAATATATGTACCACACTTGTACTTAAGAGACGCCGTGAACTGATCTCTCCGTCACGGGTGGAGCACATGAGGTTGATGCCACAACAACATGCTCGTGGGACACTCCACGAGAAGCGATACTCAGGGTATCAGAGTACAAAGAGTCTTATTTACATAACTTATAAAACTTATTCTTATAACAAAACGGAACATATATCGGAACATGCGATAATGAGTACAATTTTAACAGAAAACTATCGCATGATAGGAAAACTTAATCAAATGATTAGAATAGGAATCGAACGGACTGTCAAATGAATTAATAATCAAAGACGTGAGGAGTGTATGAATTTAATGAGTAAAGAGTGGAACCAGTCACCAAGGTATGGATATCAATCCTATCTTGACAATTTCGTCCCCAAAATGTGGTTTATTAAACGAACAAGATAAACCTTGACTCGTTAATAAGGAACCACTAGAGTAGGAAATGAAACTCGTATAAAATAAACCATTTTCTAAATAACTGATGTAAAACAAAACCTTTTCAAAACGTTTGTAACTTCTAACACGTATTTCCTAACTTAATCTTAATACGGAACTTGTATTCAATTGACATAAATCAAAAGAAATGATTCAATTCGTACCCAACGGACATAAATCTAAAGAAAAGAATTCTATCCGTACTGAACTTATAACTTATCTTAATCTTAATACGGAACTTAAAATCAGGAATGATATACTTATATCCAAACGACATAAATCGAAAGAAAGAATTCTATCCGTACCCAACGGACATAAATCGAAAGAAAGGAATTCTATCCGTAAGGAACTTATAACTTATTTCATAACTTAATCTTAATACGGAAATTAAATTCAGTAATGATATACTTATATCAAAACGACATAAATCGACAGAAAGGATTCTATCCGTACCCAACGGACATAAATCGAGAGAAAGGATTCTATACGTACCTAACTGACATAAATCGAAAGAAAGGATTCTATTCATATGGAACTTATAACTTATTTCCTAACTTAATCTTAATACGGATCTATTCGTACGAAACTTATAACTTAATCTTAATACGGAACCTAAAATCAGAAATGAGATACTTATATCAAAATGACATAAATCAAAAGAAAGAAAGAAATTCGTACGGAACTTATAACTTAATCTTAATACAGAACTTAAAATCAGAAATGATATACTTAAATTCAAACGACGTAAATCGAAGAAAAAGAACCTATCCGTACTGAACTTATAACTTATACCTTAGATCTTAATACGGACTTTAAAATCAGAAATGATATATTTGTATCAAATGAAGTAAATCGAAAGAAAGGAACCTATCCGTACGGAATTTATAACTTAATCTTAATACGGAAATCTAAAATCAAGACTGATATACTTATATCCAAATGACGTAAATCGAAAGAAAGGAAATCTATTCGTACTGAACTTATAACTTATAACTTAAATCTTAATACGGACTTTAAAATCAGAAATGTCCAAACGAAAGGAATCTATCCGTACAGAACTTATAACTTATAACTTAAATCTTAATACGGAATTAAAAATCAGAAATGTCCAAACGAAAGGAATCTATCCGTACAGAACTTATAACTTATAACTTAAATCTTAATACGGAATTAAAAATCAGAAATGTCCAAACGAAAGGAATCTATCCGTACAGAACTTATAACTTATAACTTAAATCTTAATACGGAATTAAAAATCAGAAATGTCCAAACGAAAGGAATCTATCCGTACCTTAAAATTTTCAAGTGATGCTACCTTGTTTTCAATTGTAGGTTTACACGGGCAGAGCTTAGCCTATTGATTTATCCTTTTTAACCTAATTTGCACATAAACTAGGTAATTATCTTAATACAGCCTTTACGATAACTCACGAGATCAAATTCTCACAACGAATGACAAAGTGCAATACTTCATCCATCGAATTAACGATGATCCGTCAAATTAATGACGAACGATAAAGTACAATACTTCATCCATCGAATTAACGATGATCCGTCAAATTAATGACGAACGATAAAGTATAACCCTAATGTGGGCAGCACTTAAACATCCATTGGATATATTGATCGATCGGACAATGAATCGTAATAGCGATCGAGTTATTACCCTGTTCTGCAGCACCCTGCTATACTTAATTAGTGTTTCGTGTGTGTTTTGAGAGTAATCGGACGATAACTCAGCGAAATTTTGGAGTTTGATCGTCGTTTTTGTGCCCAGAATCAAGTCCCAACATCCTCTATTTATAGTCGAATTTTGACCCTTAGGCGGCCCGCGTGAGTTTTAAGCTAACTTGAGGCGGCCCGCGAGAGAACTTATTTTATGTATAGGGTTGCCACGTGTGGGACTAGGCTAGCTGAGTCGACGAAATCATTAAATTCAACTTCGTCCGCAAGTTATGAAGATAATCGTCAAGTAGGTAATACCCCCCCCCTGAGTTTTAGGGACCCTTATCCTGATTCTGATTTTTCTAAAAGTTTTAGGGTTTGCGTAGAATCACTTGGGTGTCTTAATTAGGGTTTCCTATTGGACTATAAATCATAAGAAATAATAGTTTTTAATGAGGGTTGTTACATTTTGTGTTTTAAAATTTTCGGGTGTTACAAATCTACCCCTCTTAAAAAAATTTCGTCCTCGAAATTATTACATACATATATATTAATAATCATACTTGAACGTGACCTACTATGATCAATAATCATACTTGAAATAAAGCTAGAGTAAAAACAATGAAGATGACGAAATACTTATGTTCGAGACTATCATGAAGTGAAAAGAAAAGTTACTAACCGATGTATCGACTGCTTGGACATCGAAATCCTAACCCAATGTCTACCCATTACCTCACAGGTCTTAACTTATGTTTAAGTTTTCTACAGGAAAGAGCCTTTGCTCTGATACCATAGCTGTAACACCCCGTCCCGGAATGGGCCGGCGTGTCACTATAACAGTAGTCAGATCAAAAACATAATTCCATTTATACTTAAATGTATTACAAGGCTTTACAGCTTAATGAAGGATATCTAATCCATTACAATTATTTCTACCGTCCTTTCCAAACACTCGAGCACTCTTCCATATTCCGTCCCAGCTTGTCTTGATAACCTGACGTAAAGAAGAGAACAACAACAACAAAAACGTACGTCTGAGCAAAATTTTGAAAAAGTTTTGCCCAGTGTGCGTATAGAGGAAAACAAAAGCTTATTTTATTTTAATAACCGGATGGAACTTGACGATGCAAATAACTTAATTTCATAATTATATCTTACGGATGTACCCATGAGCAAACTGAAAACGTGACAATACACAGGTAGCTACTCCTGCATACTTATCACACGAAATGGCAAGTTGGCATACCTGTTATCCATTTCCTGAAAACTTAAATCCTAGGATCCGATCCATACGCCTCCTAATATATGTACCACACTTGTACTTAAGAGACGCCATGAACTGATCTCTCCGTCACGGGTGGAGCACATGAGGTTGATGCCACAACAACATGCTCGTGGGACACTCCACGAGAAGCGATACTCAGGGTATCAGAGTACAAAGAGTCTTATTTACATAACTTATAAAACTTATTCTTATAACAAAACGGAACATATATCGGAACATGCGATAATGAGTACAATTTTAACAGAAAACTATCGCATGATAGGAAAACTTAATCAAATGATTAGAATAGGAATCGAACGGACTGTCAAATGAATTAATAATCAAAGACGTGAGGAGTGTATGAATTTAATGAGTAAAGAGTGGAACCAGTCACCAAGGTATGGATATCAATCCTATCTTGACAATTTCGTCCCCAAAATGTGGTTTATTAAATGAACAAGATAAACCTTGACTCGTTAATAAGGAACCACTAGAGTAGGAAATGAAACTCGTATAAAATAAACCATTTTCTAAATAACTGATGTAAAACAAAACCTTTTCAAAACGTTTGTAACTTCTAACACGTATTTCCTAACTTAATCTTAATACGGAACTTGTATTCAATTGACATAAATCAAAAGAAATGATTCAATTCGTACCCAACGGACATAAATCTAAAGAAAAGAATTCTATCCGTACTGAACTTATAACTTATCTTAATCTTAATACGGAACTTAAAATCAGGAATGATATACTTATATCCAAACGACATAAATCGAAAGAAAGAATTCTATCCGTACCCAACGGACATAAATCGAAAGAAAGGAATTCTATCCGTAAGGAACTTATAACTTATTTCATAACTTAATCTTAATACGGAAATTAAAATCAGTAATGATATACTTATATCAAAACGACATAAATCGACAGAAAGGATTCTATCCGTACCCAACGGACATAAATCGAGAGAAAGGATTCTATACGTACCTAACTGACATAAATCGAAAGAAAGGATTCTATTCATACGGAACTTATAACTTATTTCCTAACTTAATCTTAATACGGATCTATTCGTACGAAACTTATAACTTAATCTTAATACGGAACCTAAAATCAGAAATGAGATACTTATATCAAAATGACATAAATCAAAAGAAAGAAAGAAATTCGTACGGAACTTATAACTTAATCTTAATACAGAACTTAAAATCAGAAATGATATACTTAAATTCAAACGACGTAAATCGAAGAAAAAGAACCTATCCGTACTGAACTTATAACTTATACCTTAGATCTTAATACGGACTTTAAAATCAGAAATGATATACTTGTATCAAATGAAGTAAATCGAAAGAAAGGAACCTATCCGTACGGAATTTATAACTTAATTTATAACTTAATCTTAATACGGAAATCTAAAATCAAGACTGATATACTTATATCCAAATGACGTAAATCGAAAGAAAGGAAATCTATTCGTACTGAACTTATAACTTATAACTTAAATCTTAATACGGACTTTAAAATCAGAAATGTCCAAACGAAAGGAATCTATCCGTACAGAACTTATAACTTATAACTTAAATCTTAATACGGAATTAAAAATCAGAAATGTCCAAACGAAAGGAATCTATCCGTACAGAACTTATAACTTATAACTTAAATCTTAATACGGAATTAAAAATCAGAAATGTCCAAACGAAAGGAATCTATCCGTACCTTAAAATTTTCAAGTGATGCTACCATGTTTTCAATTGTAGGTTTACACGGGCAGAGCTTAGCCTATTGATTTATCCTTTTTAACCTAATTTGCACATAAACTAGGTAATTAACTTAATACAGCCTTTACGATAACTCACGAGATCAAATTCTCACAACGAATGACAAAGTGCAATACTTCATCCATCGAATTAACGATGATCCGTCAAATTAATGACGAACGATAAAGTACAATACTTCATCCATCGAATTAACGATGATCCGTCAAATTAATGACGAACGATAAAGTACAATACTTCATCCATCGAATTAACGATGATCCGTCAAATTAATGACGAACGATAAAGTATAACCCTAATGTGGGCAGCACTTAAACATCCATTGGATATATTGATCGATCGGACAATGAATCGTAATAGCGATCGAGTTATTACCCTGTTCTGCGGCACCCTGCTATACTTAATTAGTGTTTCGTGTGTGTTTTGAGAGTAATCGGACGATAACTCAGCGAAATTTTGGAGTTTGATCGTCGTTTTTGTGCCCATAATCAAGTCCCAACATCCTCTATTTATAGTCGAATTTTGACCCTTAGGTGGCCCGCGTGAGTTTTAAGCTAACTTGAGGCGGCCCGCGAGAGAACTTATTTTATGTATAGGGTTGCCACGTGTGGGACTAGGCTAGCTGAGTCGACGAAATCATTAAATTCAACTTCGTCCGCAAGTTATGAAGATAATCGTCAAGTAGGTAATACCCCCCCTGAGTTTTAGGGGCCCTAATCCTGATTCTGATTTTTCTAAAAGTTTTAGGGTTTGCGTAGAATCACTTGGGTGTCTTAATTAGGGTTTCCTATTGGACTATAAATCATAAGAAATAATAGTTTTTAATGAGGGTTGTTACATTTTGTGTTTTAAAATTTTCGGGTGTTACAATAGCGCTATTAACTAATAACCCGTTCGCCAGGCCCCTACGACTAATCGGTATTAAATGGTAGGGACTTAAGTGATAGAGTTTCGTTTAGTGTTGCTTGATGCATTCCGTATAAACAATAATTAACCAAGAGTTCCCAGTAACAAGGGAGGTAAGTAAGTTTGTTCCCAGTAACAAGGGAAGAAAAGTAAGTTTGTATCCCTTACGCGGGGATAGCGTTGATTTAAGTTTCCGTTTCCCAAAACCACCGGGAACGCATGCTTTAATGGTTGTGAACTCACGTTGGGTTGCTCGGCAGTTTAGTTTACTTGGTCAAACACGTTGGTCACCACGTCCTAGCATGGTTACCAGTATAGGTCAGGTTTGGGTACAAAGAAGTCACGTATATTCTACACGTATCTAACACATAGCATGCACAACATATAATTATCCAATAAGTCATTGGGCCCGTCTAAATTCTTTGATCAGCAACAGTTAACAGTTAACACGTAGCCCACTAAACTGTAACAAGCATGTGCAGATAATACACTTGGGCCCAATAACGAAAACTAACAGCCCAGTCGAGACCAGGTGGTCTCGACTCGAGAACAGGTGGTCTCGAGTCGCAACCAGGAGGTCTCGAGTCATAGACTTCTGGTCTCGAGTAGTGCTGATATGAGTCGCAACCTCAGGGATCTCGAGTCCAGTCTCGAGTCGCAATCAGAAGATCTCGAGTCGAGACCTTGATGGTCTCGAGTCCCTGAAGTCTGTTTTGAGTAGCTTGGACATGGTCTCGAGTCGTAACCGCTATCGTCTCGAGTTGTCACGTGTTGGTCTCGAGTCGCAACCGGGGGTCTCGACTCGCAACCCCGGATACGTGCACCTGAAGTTCTTCTAGAACCTCTGATGTACTAACCAATAGAATTGCAATTTCATGTATTTGTGTACTATCCAATCAAATTATACAAACATGTTTTCTTGTCTAATTACTAATCAAAATAGATCAAACAACCAGATTTCAAATATTCATAACACATTCATATCATATTCGTGTTGTTCATCATATGTTCATATCACATTTAACACATATTCATGGTGTTCTTCATGAGCTCATTCAAGCATGAAATATTGTGATCAAAGATCAAGTAAATCTTGCATCATCTTACCAAACACACATTTATCCTAAAATATCTAACATGAATCGGATAACAAAAATCATCTTAAGCTATTAATCATTTACTCTTCAACACACCTTAGCAAGACATTATCATACAATGGCTCACACACATTATTCATTTCAAGGTTTATAAGTAGCACTTTGTTTCACACAAGTTATTTCAACATTGATAACAAATCTAATATCTAATAAGTAGCATACTCATTCAAGTATTCAACTATCAAAACAATTGTTATGCATTCATAAATCATCATTTTTGATCAAACAACTACAAGGAACTAACCGGCTAGATGAAAGGGTATGAAGGATTGATGAACCAAGTTCCGAGTGATGATCTCGAGCTAGTCCGAGAGCCCTTTGGTTGTCGCCGGTCCGATCCGAGAGAGAAGGAGAGGAGAGGTTATGTTGTTAGGGTTTTAGTGAGTGGAAGAGTAGGAGAGTGTGGGAGTGAGTGTGAGAGAAAGTTTGGTGCAAATGGTGGTTAATGAGGTTTTATACTCAATCCAAGTTAGTGCACCCTAATGGGTTCGAGTGGGCTTTTAGGGGTGCACGACCCAACCGGCCCAGTCGTTCACTCGAGACCGAGTGGTCTTGAGTCGGGTTCATGGTCCCGGTTCACGTATACGTACACATATATATATATTACATACACATAGTTTAATACAAGCATCACATAATACTTCAAGGTAATTCGCAAATCTTCATTTAATAGTATATGTACACATAAAGCTAACAATGAGGTTGCTCGGGAAAACCCGAAGTGTCACATTATCCCCAAGTTTTAAGAACTTTCGTCCCGAAAGTTAAGGCAGCCACTGACCAGCTAGTGTAAGTGAAAATGTTTCAACGGGGTGTCACATCATCCCCCCGTTAGTTTGGAATTTCGTCCCGAAATTCGGTTGTAGCTTCAGTGCTGGGAGTTTCATTTGGGAACAACTGGGGATACTTGCGCTTCATCTGGTCTTCCCGCTCCCAGGTAAACTCTGGGCCACGGCGTGAGTTCCAACGAACTCGCACGAGAGGTATCTGGCTACGTTTGAGGGTTTTGATCTCACGATCCGTGATCTCAATTGGTTCCTCAGTAAAGTGTAGCTGTTCGTCAATAGTGAGTTCCTTGAAAGGAATGATGAGTGTTTCATCTGACAGACACTTCTTCAGATTAGACACGTGGAAGACGTTGTGCACAACACTCAGTTCTTCAGGCAGATTCAATCTGTAAGCAACCTTACCGATCTTTTCGGTAATTTCAAAGGGTCCGACATACCTCGGATTTAGCTTGCCCCGTTTTCCAAAACGAACCACACCCTTCCAGGGTGAGACTTTAAGTAGAGCCCGGTCACCAACCTGGAACTCTAGCGGTTTCCTATCCTTATCGGCGTAGCTCTTCTGACGGTCACGAGCTGCCGCCATGCGTTGCCTAATCTGGGCAATCTTTTCTGTAGTGTCTACTACATGTTCCAGGCCTGTGATCTGGCTGTCACCAACCTCCGCCCAGCAGAGAGGCGATCGGCATTTACGACCGTACAATGCCTCAAAGGGTGCTGCCTGAATGCTGGTGTGGTAGTTGTTGTTGTAGGAGAATTCCACTAATGGTAGGTGCTTCTCCCAATTCTTGCCAAAATCGATCACACATGCCCTAAGCATGTCTTCGAGGGTTTGGATGGTGCGTTCAGATTGCCCATCCGTTTGCGGATGATAAGCGGTGCTCATGTCTAAACGTGAGCCAAAAGATTTGTGCATAGCTTGCCACAACTCAGAAGTGAAACGCGCGTCTCGATCGGAAATAATAGAGGTTGGCACTCCGTGCTTCAAAACCACTTCCTTTAAGTATACCTCTGCTAAGGTAGAGAACTTGTCTGTTTCTTTAATAGCTAAAAAGTGTGCAGACTTAGTTAATCGGTCCACTATTACCCAAATGGTGTCATTCCCGCGTTGAGACCTAGGCAGGCTAGTGACAAAATCCATGGAAATTTGCTCCCATTTCCATTGCGGGATTTCTGGTTGTTGGAGTAGGCCCGATGGTTTCTGATACTCAGCCTTGACTCTTGCACAAGTCAAACATTTTCTGACATAGGTTGCTATGTGGGCTTTCATGCCAGGCCACCAGTATGTAGTCTTTAAGTCGTGGTACATCTTATCCGAACCAGGATGTACTGAGTAACGGGACTTATGGGCTTCATCCATCACAAGCTCGCGCAAATCCCCATAAAGTGGGACCCATATGCGCCCGTTTACGTAGTAGGCACCATCTTCTTTTTGTTTTAGCCGTTCCCTTGATCCTCGCAGGGACTCAGCCCTGACGTTCTCGGCTTTCAATGCTTCAGCCTGAGCGTTACGGATTTGCTTAGGGAGGTTCGAGTGGATGGTGAGCTGTAAGGCACGAACACGCTTAGGCTTGGTTTCCTTCCTGCTGAGGGCATCAGCTACCACATTAGCCTTGCCCGGATGGTATTTAATTGCGTACTCGTAGTCGTTTAGAAGCTCGACCCATCGGCGTTGCCGCATATTCAACTCCTTTTGTTCCATTATGTGTTGGAGACTCTTGTGATCAGTGTAAATCGTGCACTTGGTACCGTATAAATAATGTCTCCAAATCTTGAGCGCAAAAACCACAGCTCCAAATTCTAAGTCGTGTGTCGTGTAGTTCCTTTCGTGGATCTTGAGTTGTCGCGAAGCGTAAGCAATAACCTTCTCGCGTTGCATCAACACGCAACCAAGTCCTTGAATAGAAGCGTCGTAGTAAACAACAAAGTCGTCGGTACCTTCAGGTAAGGAAAGAATAGGAGCACTACAAAGGTTCTTCTTTAGTTCCTGGAAGGCAGATTCCTGAGCATCACTCCATTTGTAAGCAACACCCTTCTGAGTGAGGGTCGTAAGTGGTCGAGCGATCTTAGAAAATCCCTTGATAAATCTTTGATAGTATCCTTCCAGTCCCAAGAATTGGCGAACTTCGGTCGGAGTCTTAGGTACAGGCCAATTCTTAATGGATTCGACCTTAGCGGGGTCGACATGAATCCCATTCTGATTGACTATGTGCCCAAGGAAATGGACTTCTCTAAGCCAGAAGTCACATTTCGAGAATTTGGCGTATAGTTGCTCATTGCGAAGGAGTTCGAGAATAAGACGCATGTGTTGTTCATGCTCCTCTTGACTCTTCGAGTAGATTAACATGTCGTCGATAAACACAATTACGAACTTGTCGAGGTAGGGTTTGCACACTCGGTTCATGAGATCCATGAAGATCGTCGGTGCGTTGGTCATTCCGAAAGGCATAACGAGGAATTCGTAGTGGCCATAGCGGGTTCTGAAAGCAGTCTTAGAGATGTCCTCATCGCGGACTCTCAGCTGGTGATAACCCGATCGCAGATCAATCTTGGAATAATAGCTCGACCCTTGCAGCTGGTCGAACAGGTCGTCGATACGGGGAAGTGGATAACGATTCTTGATGGTAACCTTGTTTAGTTCGTGGTAGTCAATGCACATTCGGAATGTGCCATCCTTCTTTTTAACAAAGAGGACTGGGGCTCCCCAGGGTGATGAGCTAGGACGGATAAAACCTTTGTCCAAAAGTTCTTGCAATTGAGTAGAAAGTTCCTTGAGTTCTGCGGGGGCTAGTCGATAAGGTGCACGAGCTATAGGTGCTGCTCCGGGGGCTAGCTCGATTTGAAATTCGACCTGACGGTGAGGAGGGAGTCCAGGTAGTTCTTCAGGGAATACCTCGGGATAGTCGCGTACAACTGGAAAATCTTCAATCCTATTTTCCTTTTTCTGCGTGTCGGCAACAATTGCTAAGATAGCGGTGTGCCCCTTTCGTAAACACTTCTGGGCTTTTAAGAATGAAATGATGCCTGTGACTTCTCCGCTTTTGTCGCCTTGAACAATAAGGGGTTTGCCAGGAGGATGGGGAATACGAATAGCTTTCTCTTGGCAGAGGATTTCGGCTCGATGCTTGGATAACCAATCCATACCAATGACGACGTCGAAGCTTCCGAGAATGATGGGGAAGAGATCGATACAGAAGGTCTGACCAGACAACTCTAATTTGCAGTTACGAATTACGTGTGAGGCCTCGAGGTTTCTACCATTAGCTATTTCAACGATGTGCTTAGAGCTTAACGGCGTAAGAGTGGACTTAAGTTTCTTACTAATACGTAGGGACACATAACTAGCGTCTGCTCCAGAATCAAATAATATGGAAACATAGCGATCATTAAGTAGGAACTTACCCGCCACCACGTTAGGGTCGTTCCTTGCTTCAGCCGCCCCAATCACGAATGCCCTTGCATTGTTTCCAGCTCCCTGGTTGTTGTCGTTGTTTCCAGCACCTCGATTATTGTGGTTGCGATTCTGGTTCAGCTGAGGGCAATCCTTTCGCATGTGCGCTATCGCCCCACATTTGTAGCATTCACGATTGTTTCCTTGCTGCTGCTGTTGCTGTGGTTGATGCTGATTCTGCCTAGCTGGGAACTGGCTTCGGCAGTCTTTGGCTTCATGCCCCATCTTGTTGCATCGCTGACATTGACCTTTGCCGCATGGCCCACTGTGGTGCCGGTTACATTTGTTACACTTGGGGTGGTTTCCTCGATAGCCACCCTGTTGCTGAGCCTTTGTTGTTTTCGGTCTTCCTTTGTTGAACTGGGGCCTGAGTGGGGTTAGCATCCTTTCCCTGACTTCCATCCCACTTTCGTTTGTTATCGCTAGAAGTTCCAGCAGTGGTACCGATCCTCTTGGGTAATTTGCCCTCCTCCACAGCCTGATTGGTGAGTTTGTGAGCAAGACGAACCACGGGCTGTATAGTATTGAGGTTGGATGAGGTTACATGGCTCCGGATTTCTGGGACCAAACCTTTGATGTACAATTCGATCCTTCGATACATAGGTCGGGACATGTTTGGGCAAAGTGCAGCATAGTTGTTGGACTGCTTGGTGTAGGTCTCAATCTCTGATCCAACCATCTTGAGCTCATAGTACTCGTTCTCAAGTTTTTGGATGTCATCCCTGTGACAGTACTCCTCTTTGATCATGTCCTTGAAATCTTCCCACACAGTAGCATTAGCAGTTTCCAGACCAAGCATCTGAATCTGCGCTTTCCACCATGAAAGAGCGTTTCCTTCAAGCGTACCAGTCGCGAATTTTACCCAGTTAGCAGGGGGACACTCGCAGACAGCAAAGACAGCTTCGGCCTTTTCAATCCAATGCAGAAGGCCTATGGCACCTTCAGTGCCGTTGAAGGGGAGAGGCTTGCCATCCATGAAGGTTTTGAAAGTACAAACACGTGGCTGCGCAGGCGCTTGCTGACCTGTCGTGAGAAGCGAAGCGAATAGGCTTAGAGGTGAAAAGACGATGCGGGGGTAGGATCTAAACATCCTAAAGTAACGAGTTTACCACCGTGTTGAGCAAGTTAGTGAATTGAGCCTGAGTCTTGTTAACGCTTCCTCTTCCGCGTCCACTCATTGTCTTCATAACCAGAAAACACAGTATGAGTGTGATGTCATAACGTAGCGAGAATGAGATAGAAGAAGGATGTGTATCTATCTAATTAGGCGCACTAGTATGTATAGTAGAGCAGTCAACATAAGATAAACAAGCAAGTAAACACAAGTCCGAGCTATGAGGTCTAACATGTTGAGTCTTGCCCTTGGAGTGTAGTGTCGTCACGAGTCACGGGTTATAGTCTGGTTTTTCTCAAAAAGACTCTTCTTTTTAAAACCAAGTTCACTATAACCAATGGCTCTGATACCAATCTGTCACACCCCCAAAATCCACCTGCGGAGTACCACCGCTTGGGGGCGTGACTGACCAGGATCCAGCCACCAATTATACTAAACATTGGTCCATAGTAAAGATGTTCACCAACCACAATAGTTAGTAATCATTATAGTACGAAGTTTTAAAGGTTTAAGTTCAAATAACGTTTAAGTAAACAGCGGAAGCATAACCAAACAGTTTTAAAACAAGGATTCATAGTTCAGGATTATTTAAAACCCAACACACGGGTTAAGACGACCACTACACATCCCCAACCTGCAAGCTCCTGAGTCACTGGTTACCTGCAAAGCATGCAGTAGGGTATCAACAAAAATGTTGGCGAGTCCACGAGTTGTCCAGTTTTAATTACCAAAAACTTGTTTCACCAGTTAATTTATCCGTTTATACATGCGATGGGGAGCTACCCCATAAGTAAGCGACTAAACTGTTTTTCCAATACCGAATACTTACTTAACCGTACGTTTCCGTAGTGCCCCGTTGTCAATGTTCTATCATCATTGACGGTTTGCCAGAGTTCATTAGTTCACTCCCGTTCCCAGTAACAAGGGTCGGTGTGAGGCTGGTTACACCTAAATAGCGCTATTAACTAATAACCCGTTCGCCAGGCCCCTACGACTAATCGGTATTAAATGGTAGGGACTTAAGTGATAGAGTTTCGTTTAGTGTTGCTTGATGCATTCCGTATAAACAATAATTAACCAAGAGTTCCCAGTAACAAGGGAGGTAAGTAAGTTTGTTCCCAGTAACAAGGGAAGAAAAGTAAGTTTGTATCCCTTACGCGGGGATAGCGTTGATTTAAGTTTCCGTTTCCCAAAACCACCGGGAACGCATGCTTTAATGGTTGTGAACTCACGTTGGGTTGCTCGGCAGTTTAGTTTACTTGGTCAAACACGTTGGTCACCACGTCCTAGCATGGTTACCAGTATAGGTCAGGTTTGGGTACAAAGAAGTCACGTATATTCTACACGTATCTAACACATAGCATGCACAACATATAATTATCCAATAAGTCATTGGGCCCGTCTAAATTCTTTGATCAGCAACAGTTAACAGTTAACACGTAGCCCACTAAACTGTAACAAGCATGTGCAGATAATACACTTGGGCCCAATAACGAAAACTAACAGCCCAGTCGAGACCAGGTGGTCTCGACTCGAGAACAGGTGGTCTCGAGTCGCAACCAGGAGGTCTCGAGTCATAGACTTCTGGTCTCGAGTAGTGCTGATATGAGTCGCAACCTCAGGGATCTCGAGTCCGGTCTCGAGTCGCAATCAGAAGATCTCGAGTCGAGACCTTGATGGTCTCGAGTCCCTGAAGTCTGTTTTGAGTAGCTTGGACATGGTCTCGAGTCGTAACCGCTATCGTCTCGAGTTGTCACGTGTTGGTCTCGAGTCGCAACCGGGGGTCTCGACTCGCAACCCCGGATACGTGCACCTGAAGTTCTTCTAGAACCTCTGATGTACGAACCAATAGAATTGCAATTTCATGTATTTGTGTACTATCCAATCAAATTATACAAACATGTTTTCTTGTCTAATTACTAATCAAAATAGATCAAACAACCAGATTTCAAATATTCATAACACATTCATATCATATTCGTGTTGTTCATCATATGTTCATATCACATTTAACACATATTCATGGTGTTCTTCATGAGCTCATTCAAGCATGAAATATTGTGATCAAAGATCAAGTAAATCTTGCATCATCTTACCAAACACACATTTATCCTAAAATATCTAACATGAATCGGATAACAAAAATCAACTTAAGCTATTAATCATTTACTCTTCAACACACCTTAGCAAGACATTATCATACAATGGCTCACACACATTATTCATTTCAAGGTTTATAAGTAGCACTTTGTTTCACACAAGTTATTTCAACATTGATAACAAATCTAATATCTAATAAGTAGCATACTCATTCAAGTATTCAACTATCAAAACAATTGTTATGCATTCATAAATCATCATTTTTGATCAAACAACTACAAGGAACTAACCGGCTAGATGAAAGGGTATGAAGGATTGATGAACCAAGTTCCGAGTGATGATCTCGAGCTAGTCCGAGAGCCCTTTGGTTGTCGCCGGTCCGATCCGAGAGAGAAGGAGAGGAGAGGTTATGTTGTTAGGGTTTTAGTGAGTGGAAGAGTAGGAGAGTGTGGGAGTGAGTGTGAGAGAAAGTTTGGTGCAAATGGTGGTTAATGAGGTTTTATACTCAATCCAAGTTAGTGCACCCTAATGGGTTCGAGTGGGCTTTTAGGGGTGCACGACCCAACCGGCCCAGTCGTTCACTCGAGACCGAGTGGTCTTGAGTCGGGTTCATGGTCCCGGTTCACGTATACGTACACATATATATATATTACATACACATAGTTTAATACAAGCATCACATAATACTTCAAGGTAATTCGCAAATCTTCATTTAATAGTATATGTACACATAAAGCTAACAATGAGGTTGCTCGGGAAAACCCGAAGTGTCACATTATCCCCAAGTTTTAAGAACTTTCGTCCCGAAAGTTAAGGCAGCCACTGACCAGCTAGTGTAAGTGAAAATGTTTCAACGGGGTGTCACATCATCCCCCCGTTAGTTTGGAATTTCGTCCCGAAATTCGGTTGTAGCTTCAGTGCTGGGAGTTTCATTTGGGAACAACTGGGGATACTTGCGCTTCATCTGGTCTTCCCGCTCCCAGGTAAACTCTGGGCCACGGCGTGAGTTCCAACGAACTCGCACGAGAGGTATCTGGCTACGTTTGAGGGTTTTGATCTCACGATCCGTGATCTCAATTGGTTCCTCAGTAAAGTGTAGCTGTTCGTCAATAGTGAGTTCCTTGAAAGGAATGATGAGTGTTTCATCTGACAGACACTTCTTCAGATTAGACACGTGGAAGACGTTGTGCACAACACTCAGTTCTTCAGGCAGATTCAATCTGTAAGCAACCTTACCGATCTTTTCGGTAATTTCAAAGGGTCCGACATACCTCGGATTTAGCTTGCCCCGTTTTCCAAAACGAACCACACCCTTCCAGGGTGAGACTTTAAGTAGAGCCCGGTCACCAACCTGGAACTCTAGCGGTTTCCTATCCTTATCGGCGTAGCTCTTCTGACGGTCACGAGCTGCCGCCATGCATTGCCTAATCTGGGCAATCTTTTCTGTAGTGTCTACTACATGTTCCAGGCCTGTGATCTGGCTGTCACCAACCTCCGCCCAGCAGAGAGGCGATCGGCATTTACGACCGTACAATGCCTCAAAGGGTGCTGCCTGAATGCTGGTGTGGTAGTTGTTGTTGTAGGAGAATTCCACTAATGGTAGGTGCTTCTCCCAATTCTTGCCAAAATCGATCACACATGCCCTAAGCATGTCTTCGAGGGTTTGGATGGTGCGTTCAGATTGCCCATCCGTTTGCGGATGATAAGCGGTGCTCATGTCTAAACGTGAGCCAAAAGATTTGTGCATAGCTTGCCACAACTCAGAAGTGAAACGCGCGTCTCGATCGGAAATAATAGAGGTTGGCACTCCGTGCTTCGAAACCACTTCCTTTAAGTATACCTCTGCTAAGGTAGAGAACTTGTCTGTTTCTTTAATAGCTAAAAAGTGTGCAGACTTAGTTAATCGGTCCACTATTACCCAAATGGTGTCATTCCCGCGTTGAGACCTAGGCAGGCTAGTGACAAAATCCATGGAAATTTGCTCCCATTTCCATTGCGGGATTTCTGGTTGTTGGAGTAGGCCCGATGGTTTCTGATACTCAGCCTTGACTCTTGCACAAGTCAAACATTTTCTGACATAGGTTGCTATGTGGGCTTTCATGCCAGGCCACCAGTATGTAGTCTTTAAGCCGTGGTACATCTTATCCGAACCAGGATGTACTGAGTAACGGGACTTATGGGCTTCATCCATCACAAGCTCGCGCAAATCCCCATAAAGTGGGACCCATATGCGCCCGTTTACGTAGTAGGCACCATCTTCTTTTTGTTCTAGCCGTTCCCTTGATCCTCGCAGGGACTCAGCCCTGACGTTCTCGGCTTTCAATGCTTCAGCCTGAGCGTTACGGATTTGCTTAGGGAGGTTCGAGTGGATGGTGAGCTGTAAGGCACGAACACGCTTAGGCTTGGTTTCCTTCCTGCTGAGGGCATCAGCTACCACATTAGCCTTGCCCGGATGGTATTTAATTGCGCACTCGTAGTCGTTTAGAAGCTCGACCCATCGGCGTTGCCGCATATTCAACTCCTTTTGTTCCATTATGTGTTGGAGACTCTTGTGATCAGTGTAAATCGTGCACTTGGTACCGTATAAATAATGTCTCCAAATCTTGAGCGCAAAAACCACAGCTCCAAATTCTAAGTCGTGTGTCGTGTAGTTCCTTTCGTGGATCTTGAGTTGTCGCGAAGCGTAAGCAATAACCTTCTCGCGTTGCATCAACACGCAACCAAGTCCTTGAATAGAAGCGTCGTAGTAAACAACAAAGTCGTCGGTACCTTCAGGTAAGGAAAGAATAGGAGCACTACAAAGGTTCTTCTTTAGTTCCTGGAAGGCAGATTCCTGAGCATCACTCCATTTGTAAGCAACACCCTTCTGAGTGAGGGTCGTAAGTGGTCGAGCGATCTTAGAAAATCCCTTGATAAATCTTTGATAGTATCCTTCCAGTCCCAAGAATTGGCGAACTTCGGTCGGAGTCTTAGGTACAGGCCAATTCTTAATGGATTCGACCTTAGCGGGGTCGACATGAATCCCATTCTGATTGACTATGTGCCCAAGGAAATGGACTTCTCTAAGCCAGAAGTCACATTTCGAGAATTTGGCGTATAGTTGCTCATTGCGAAGGAGTTCGAGAATAAGACGCATGTGTTGTTCATGCTCCTCTTGACTCTTCGAGTAGATTAACATGTCGTCGATAAACACAATTACGAACTTGTCGAGGTAGGGTTTGCACACTCGGTTCATGAGATCCATGAAGATCGTCGGTGCGTTGGTCATTCCGAAAGGCATAACGAGGAATTCGTAGTGGCCATAGCGGGTTCTGAAAGCAGTCTTAGAGATGTCCTCATCGCGGACTCTCAGCTGGTGATAACCCGATCGCAGATCAATCTTGGAATAATAGCTCGACCCTTGCAGCTGGTCGAACAGGTCGTCGATACGGGGAAGTGGATAACGATTCTTGATGGTAACCTTGTTTAGTTCGTGGTAGTCAATGCACATTCGGAATGTGCCATCCTTCTTTTTAACAAAGAGGACTGGGGCTCCCCAGGGTGATGAGCTAGGACGGATAAAACCTTTGTCCAAAAGTTCTTGCAATTGAGTAGAAAGTTCCTTGAGTTCTGCGGGGGCTAGTCGATAAGGTGCACGAGCTATAGGTGCTGCTCCGGGGGCTAGCTCGATTTGAAATTCGACCTGACGGTGAGGAGGGAGTCCAGGTAGTTCTTCAGGGAATACCTCGGGATAGTCGCGTACAACTGGAAAATCTTCAATCCTATTTTCCTTTTTCTGCGTGTCGGCAACAATTGCTAAGATAGCGGTGTGCCCCTTTCGTAAACACTTCTGGGCTTTTAAGAATGAAATGATGCCTGTGACTTCTCCGCTTTTGTCGCCTTGAACAATAAGGGGTTTGCCAGGAGGATGGGGAATACGAATAGCTTTCTCTTGGCAGAGGATTTCGGCTCGATGCTTGGATAACCAATCCATACCAATGACGACGTCGAAGCTTCCGAGAATGATGGGGAAGAGATCGATACAGAAGGTCTGACCAGACAACTCTAATTTGCAGTTACGAATTACGTGTGAGGCCTCGAGGTTTCTACCATTAGCTATTTCAACGATGTGCTTAGAGCTTAACGGCGTAAGAGTGGACTTAAGTTTCTTACTAATACGTAGGGACACATAACTAGCGTCTGCTCCAGAATCAAATAATATGGAAACATAGCGATCATTAAGTAGGAACTTACCCGCCACCACGTTAGGGTCGTTCCTTGCTTCAGCCGCCCCAATCACGAATGCCCTTGCATTGTTTCCAGCTCCCTGGTTGTTGTCGTTGTTTCCAGCACCTCGATTATTGTGGTTGCGATTCTGGTTCAGCTGAGGGCAATCCTTTCGCATGTGCGCTATCGCCCCACATTTGTAGCATTCACGATTGTTTCCTTGCTGCTGCTGTTGCTGTGGTTGATGCTGATTCTGCCTAGCTGGGAACTGGCTTCGGCAGTCTTTGGCTTCATGCCCCATCTTGTTGCATCGCTGACATTGACCTTTGCCGCATGGCCCACTGTGGTGCCGGTTACATTTGTTACACTTGGGGTGGTTTCCTCGATAGCCACCCTGTTGCTGAGCCTTTGTTGTTTTCGGTCTTCCTTTGTTGAACTGGGGCCTGAGTGGGGTTAGCATCCTTTCCCTGACTTCCATCCCACTTTCGTTTGTTATCGCTAGAAGTTCCAGCAGTGGTACCGATCCTCTTGGGTAATTTGCCCTCCTCCACAGCCTGATTGGTGAGTTTGTGAGCAAGACGAACCACGGGCTGTATAGTATTGAGGTTGGATGAGGTTACATGGCTCCGGATTTCTGGGACCAAACCTTTGATGTACAATTCGATCCTTCGATACATAGGTCGGGACATGTTTGGGCAAAGTGCAGCATAGTTGTTGGACTGCTTGGTGTAGGTCTCAATCTCTGATCCAACCATCTTGAGCTCATAGTACTCGTTCTCAAGTTTTTGGATGTCATCCCTGTGACAGTACTCCTCTTTGATCATGTCCTTGAAATCTTCCCACACAGTAGCATTAGCAGTTTCCAGACCAAGCATCTGAATCTGCGCTTTCCACCATGAAAGAGCGTTTCCTTCAAGCGTACCAGTCGCGAATTTTACCCAGTTAGCAGGGGGACACTCGCAGACAGCAAAGACAGCTTCGGCCTTTTCAATCCAATGCAGAAGGCCTATGGCACCTTCAGTGCCGTTGAAGGGGAGAGGCTTGCCATCCATGAAGGTTTTGAAAGTACAAACACGTGGCTGCGCAGGCGCTTGCTGACCTGTCGTGAGAAGCGAAGCGAATAGGCTTAGAGGTGAAAAGACGATGCGGGGGTAGGATCTAAACATCCTAAAGTAACGAGTTTACCACCGTGTTGAGCAAGTTAGTGAATTGAGCCTGAGTCTTGTTAACGCTTCCTCTTCCGCGTCCACTCATTGTCTTCATAACCAGAAAACACAGTATGAGTGTGATGTCATAACGTAGCGAGAATGAGATAGAAGAAGGATGTGTATCTATCTAATTAGGCGCACTAGTATGTATAGTAGAGCAGTCAACATAAGATAAACAAGCAAGTAAACACAAGTCCGAGCTATGAGGTCTAACATGTTGAGTCTTGCCCTTGGAGTGTAGTGTCGTCACGAGTCACGGGTTATAGTCTGGTTTTTCTCAAAAAGACTCTTCTTTTTAAAACCAAGTTCACTATAACCAATGGCTCTGATACCAATCTGTCACACCCCCAAAATCCACCTGCGGAGTACCACCGCTTGGGGGCGTGACTGACCAGGATCCAGCCACCAATTATACTAAACATTGGTCCATAGTAAAGATGTTCACCAACCACAATAGTTAGTAATCATTATAGTACGAAGTTTTAAAGGTTTAAGTTCAAATAACGTTTAAGTAAACAGCGGAAGCATAACCAAACAGTTTTAAAACAAGGATTCATAGTTCAGGATTATTTAAAACCCAACACACGGGTTAAGACGATCACTACACATCCCCAACCTGCAAGCTCCTGAGTCACTGGTTACCTGCAAAGCATGCAGTAGGGTATCAACAAAAATGTTGGCGAGTCCACGAGTTGTCCAGTTTTAATTACCAAAAACTTGTTTCACCAGTTAATTTATCCGTTTATACATGCGATGGGGAGCTACCCCATAAGTAAGCGACTAAACTGTTTTTCCAATACCGAATACTTACTTAACCGTACGTTTCCGTAGTGCCCCGTTGTCAATGTTCTATCATCATTGACGGTTTGCCAGAGTTCATTAGTTCACTCCCGTTCCCAGTAACAAGGGTCGGTGTGAGGCTGGTTACACCTAAATAGCGCTATTAACTAATAACCCGTTCGCCAGGCCCCTACGACTAATCGGTATTAAATGGTAGGGACTTAAGTGATAGAGTTTCGTTTAGTGTTGCTTGATGCATTCCGTATAAACAATAATTAACCAAGAGTTCCCAGTAACAAGGGAGGTAAGTAAGTTTGTTCCCAGTAACAAGGGAAGAAAAGTAAGTTTGTATCCCTTACGCGGGGATAGCGTTGATTTAAGTTTCCGTTTCCCAAAACCACCGGGAACGCATGCTTTAATGGTTGTGAACTCACGTTGGGTTGCTCGGCAGTTTAGTTTACTTGGTCAAACACGTTGGTCACCACGTCCTAGCATGGTTACCAGTATAGGTCAGGTTTGGGTACAAAGAAGTCACGTATATTCTACACGTATCTAACACATAGCATGCACAACATATAATTATCCAATAAGTCATTGGGCCCGTCTAAATTCTTTGATCAGCAACAGTTAACAGTTAACACGTAGCCCACTAAACTGTAACAAGCATGTGCAGATAATACACTTGGGCCCAATAACGAAAACTAACAGCCCAGTCGAGACCAGGTGGTCTCGACTCGAGAACAGGTGGTCTCGAGTCGCAACCAGGAGGTCTCGAGTCATAGACTTCTGGTCTCGAGTAGTGCTGATATGAGTCGCAACCTCAGGGATCTCGAGTCCAGTCTCGAGTCACAATCAGAAGATCTCGAGTCGAGACCTTGATGGTCTCGAGTCCCTGAAGTCTGTTTTGAGTAGCTTGGACATGGTCTCGAGTCGTAACCGCTATCGTCTCGAGTTGTCACGTGTTGGTCTCGAGTCGCAACCGGGGGTCTCGACTCGCAACCCCGGATACGTGCACCTGAAGTTCTTCTAGAACCTCTGATGTACTAACCAATAGAATTGCAATTTCATGTATTTGTGTACTATCCAATCAAATTATACAAACATGTTTTCTTGTCTAATTACTAATCAAAATAGATCAAACAACCAGATTTCAAATATTCATAACACATTCATATCATATTCGTGTTGTTCATCATATGTTCATATCACATTTAACACATATTCATGGTGTTCTTCATGAGCGCATTCAAGCATGAAATATTGTGATCAAAGATCAAGTAAATCTTGCATCATCTTACCAAACACACATTTGTCCTAAAATATCTAACATGAATCGGATAACAAAAATCATCCTAAGCTATTAATCATTTACTCTTCAACACACCTTAGCAAGACATTATCATACAATGGCTCACACACATTATTCATTTCAAGGTTTATAAGTAGCACTTTGTTTCACACAAGTTATTTCAACATTGATAACAAATCTAATATCTAATAAGTAGCATACTCATTCAAGTATTCAACTATCAAAACAATTGTTATGCATTCATAAATCATCATTTTTTTATCAAACAACTACAAGGAACTAACCGGCTAGATGAAAGGGTATGAAGGATTGATGAACCAAGTTCCGAGTGATGATCTCGAGCTAGTCCGAGAGCCCTTTGGTTGTCGCCGGTCCGATCCGAGAGAGAAGGAGAGGAGAGGTTATGTTGTTAGGGTTTTAGTGAGTGGAAGAGTAGGAGAGTGTGGGAGTGAGTGTGAGAGAAAGTTTGGTGCAAATGGTGGTTAATGAGGTTTTATACTCAATCCAAGTTAGTGCACCCTAATGGGTTCGAGTGGGCTTTTAGGGGTGCATGACCCAACCGGCCCAGTCGTTCACTCGAGACCGAGTGGTCTCGAGTCGGGTTCATGGTCCCGGTTCACGTATACGTACACATATATATATATTACATACACATAGTTTAATACAAGCATCACATAATACTTCAAGGTAATTCGCAAATCTTCATTTAATAGTATATGTACACATAAAGCTAACAATGAGGTTGCTCGGGAAAACCCGAAGTGTCACACGCAAGGTGGAGGACGTACCTGTGGTAAGGGAATATCCCGAAGTCTTTCCAGAAAACTTGTCGGGACTGCCTCCACAACGACAAGTGGAATTCCATGTCGACCTAGTGTCAGGAGCTGCATCGGTGGCGAAAGCTCCATATCGACTGGCGCCCTCGGAGATGCAGGAATTATCCACTCAACTTCAGGAACTGCTTGACAAAGGATACATTAGACTGAGTTTCTCACCTTGGGGAGCTCTGGTGCTATTTGTCAAGAAAAAGGACAGAACCTTTCGAATGTGCATCGACTACAAAGAACTAAACAAGTTAACTATCAAGAATCAGTATTCTTTACCGAGGATCGACGACTTGTTTGATCAATTACAAGGTTCTAGTTTTTATTCCAAGATTGATCTAAGATCCGGATATCATCAGCTGAGAATTCAAGAGGTAAGCATTCCTAAAACGACGTTTAGGACTCGCTAGGGGCATTACAAGTTCCTTGTTATGCCTTTCGGCTTGACAAACGCTCCCACTGTATTCATGGATTTAATGAACCGGGTATGTAAGCCATACCTCAGCAAGTTCGTGGTTGTATTCATTGATGACATATTAATATTCACGAACCGAGACAGAACATGAACAACACTCGAGGACTATTCTAGAGCTGCTTAAGAAACAACAATTGTATGACAAGTTCTCGAAATGCGAATTTTGGATTCGCGAAGTACAATTTCTTGGTCACTTGGTGAACGAGAACGGAATACATGTTGACCCATCTAATAGAAGCCATAAAGAACTGGAATGCTCCAAAGACCCCAACAGAAGTAAGACAATTCTTGGGCTTAGCGGGATATCATCGGAGATTCATTGAGAACTTTTCTAAAGTTGCTCAACCGCTAACCTCTCTCATTCAAAAGGATATAAAGTTCAATTGGGGTGAAAATCAAAAAACGACATTTCAACTACTCAAGGATAAGCTATGCAAAGCGCCAAACTAATCACTTTCGGACAGTACCGATGACCTTGTGGTGTATTGTGATGCATCGCATCCAGGCTTCGGTTGCGTGTTAATGCAACGTGAAAAAGTCATCGCGTACGTGTCACGACAGTTAAAAGTTCATGAGAAGAACAATACCACCCATGACCTAGAACTAGGAATAGTGGTGTTTGCTTTAAAGATTTGGCGTCATTATCTCTATGGTACAAAGTGCACCATATTCACCGATCGCAAGAGTCTTCAACATATATTAGATCAAAAGGAATTAAACATGCGCCAACGGCGCTGGGTAGAACTGTTGAATGACTATGACTGTGAAATCAAGTATCGTCCGGGCAAAGCAAATGTTGTGGCAGATGCTTTGAGCTGGAAGGAACGAGTCAAAACATTATGAGTATGAGCTTTAGAGTTGACTATTCAAATGAACTTCACTACTCGAGTGTACGATGCACAACAAGAAGCTCTAAAGTCGGAAAACATTCAAGCGGAATCCTTACCGGGATTGGAAAAACAAATGAAAACAAACAAAGATGACACTTTATATTTCATGGAGAGGATCTGGATTCCATATTTTGGCGGTCCACGGGACTTGGTGCTGGACGAAGCACACAAGTCGAAATATTCAATACATCCAGGATCCGATAAAATGTATCAAGATCTAAAAGAATATTATTAGTGGCCTAATCTCAAGGGAGATATTAAGACCTGTGTTGGGAAATGCCTAACTTGTGCAAAGGTCAAGGCCGAATATCAAAAGTCGCCTGGCTTATTACAACAACCTGAGATTCTCGTTTGGGAATGGGAACATATATCAATGGATTTCATTACAAAACTACCATAGACCTCTCGAGGTCATGACATGATTTGGGTTATCGTTGATCGATTAACCAAGTCAGCTCACTTCTTACTGATTCATGAGAAAGACCGTATAGAGAAATTAGCTGAACTTTATCTCAACGAGATTGTGGCACGTCGTGGAGTGCCAATTTCAATAATCTATAACCGAGATGGTCGCCTTGTGTCAAGGATTTGGCAATCATTTTAAGAATCATTTGGCTCTCGGTTTAATCTAAGCACAACATTTCATCTGCAAACCGATGGCCAAAGCGAACGAACCATCCAAACTTTGGAGGACATGCTCCGTGCCTGTGTGATGGATTTGGGCGGAAACTGGGATACTCATTTACCTCTGGTAGAGTTCTCATATAATAATAGTTATCACACGAGCATTAAAGCCGCGCCATTCAAAGCATTATATGACAAAAATGCCGATCACCGCTAAGTTGGGCGGAAGTCGGTGACAAACAACTTATTAGCCCCGAACTAGTCCAAGAGACTACAGACAAGATATCAAAAATAAGAGACTATATCAAAGTGGCTCATGATAGACAAAAGAACTACGAGGATAGAAGATACAAACTATTATCCTTCGAGGTCGGAGACAAAGTTTTTACTAAAAGACTCGCCTTGGAAGGGCGTAGCTAGACTCGGGAAGCGCGGAAAACTAAACCCAAGATACATTGGGCCTTTTGAAATTCTGACAAAGGTTGGTACTGTTTCTTACAAGCTAAAGTTTCCAGGAGAACTTAATAACATACACGACACAATTCATGTGTCGGACCTCAAGAAAAGTCCAACCAACTAAACAGTTATCATCCCAGCGGATGGAATTCACGTAGACGACAAACTCTAGTTTACCAAAGAACCTATTGAGGTTATGGACTGGAAAGTCCACGAGAAAAGGAGAAGTCGTATTAAACTAGTAAAGGTCCACTAGAACTCGCGTCACGGACCCAAGTATACCTGGGGACATGAAGATTAGATCAAGAAAAAGTACCCCCACCTGTTCGAGAAGACTCCTTTAAAGGATAACTCAACGTGAATTTCGGGACGAAATTCTTTTAACAGGGGAAGAATGTGACAAATGTCAAATAACCGGAAATTTCATACAGTCTAATCACTATTTTTAGTATATAATCTCATGCAATTAGCGTAATTTAATCACGTAACTGGACCGTACATTAGATAACAGTGTTAGGACAAGAGAACAATACTATAACATATGTTGGTTTTCATCGTGTCGTGAAACCAATTAAACTATGTCCTAAAAGTGTTGGTAGAAAGTGATGTGTGCACTATTCACTGTCACACTATTCATTACAGTAAAATTGCGAAAACAAAACGAAACGATGAAAAGTGACACACGAATAACATAACTGAGTCCATATATATAAGAAAACACTAATGTGGAAACACATCTTGCAAAAATACATAACTTTCCGGTACAACGCCTTAATCACTAAATTGTCCGTTCCGTTAAAAATAAAACAGTTTTAACTCGTCCGAACTAATAATTTAGCATTTCCGAGACTCCAGAAATATGACAAATGATGACAAACACACGAAAACAATATGAGGATATTAATAGGGTGTCCGAAATATAAGCTTTCGGCGCGTCGCAACCCCCACAACTTGTTTGTTTTTGAACCGACAAGCTAGTAAACAATATTTCCGACGCCAAAACAACCAAACGGACAACATGGCGAACCAGTTAAGCTTATTTTGGAACTCGAAATCACTTCATACATCACTTGGGTGCGAAATTACAACCCGCGGCAAACCTTCGTCGGTACGAAATAAAAGTGCCGTTAACGAACCGACGATTAAACGGAAGCCGTTTAAGATATCAAAATACAATTTCTACAAGTCTAGTGAACTAGTTAATGTCAATTACATTCCGAATCCCTAATTACCCCTAATGGTGCAATTAAACCTCTAACCACCATACTTTGATTAATCACCAAAAATATCTGCATTTTTAAGACTTTTTATAAAAAAGTTACACTTTACCCCCTCTCCCATTTCTATGAAATCGGTCAAAGTGGGTCCCACCCACTTTAATTTTGTTGAAAATTCAAGATTTGGAGTATGGCCATTTGAGATGTTGTTGAAAAATGAGTTGATGTATAAGACATGTAATCCTACCACACTTTCACCATTTCACATCATTCCACATATCTTTTATCACCTTTTCAAAATACAAAAAGCTCCTTTCATTCATCCTAAATCTCAGCCAAAGAAGAACCCCCAAAACCCACCTTAAATCTCCACAAATCACCCTAAATTACACCTTTTCTAAGCATTTCAAGAACATCTAAGCATGGTTTAAGCATGAGGAAGCTTTAGGGAGTTCTTTGGAGCCTAAATCACTTCTTAATCACCTTGTTTAGATTGTGCAAAGTTGTAAGCTTTCTTTTAACCATATTTAAGCTTCTTATTAAGTGTAGTTTACATAAGTACAAGTTGATTTTCTTGAAGATTAAGAAAATATAATCAAAAACCCTAAACTCAAACTTAATAATCTACTAATCATAACTTATTATATGAGTATTCGTGTAGATTAGTGTAACTAGTTAGTGTAATCTTGATGATTATGTTGATTTTGTTAAGATTAGTGGTTTAGAGACTAGATTTATGATGATCTTGTGATTAGCTTCATGTAATAAATTAGATTAGTGTTAATCTTGCCATGTTACACTTAAAAATGTGATTTAAACATATATATGTTTAAATCACACAAGATCATCAACTTCAAAGTTTATGAGCATTATGTATGTGAACTTTGATTAGTAACTCTTGAAAGATAGAACATGATAATGAACTTAAATCAAGGCTTTTAAAACACTAATAACTTGGTTTTTACATAAAACAAGTTTATATAAATTTATTTATAAAAAGTGTTGTATAAAAGTCTTGGAAATTTTTAATAAACTTGAAACATAAAGACTTGGGAATTTTTAAAAGTGAAAAATAAGTATGATCAAGTTTATGTAAATAATTAACTTGAAAAATGGTTAATTTTAAAGTCTTGAAAGATTAACCAAAATAACGCTCATGAGAAACTTTGAAGGAATAAGTATGATTAGTGTTATAAATAATCTTTGGAGATATTTAGTAAATTGTGGTGATATAGAAAATTGTTTTGATGATTTAAACGCGTTTTGAAAACGTGGGAAACGTCATAGTTTAGGGGAAACTATGGCGAAATTTTCTAAAATCATAATCATGATTAAACGGGGGTTAAAGTGTGATTAAAATGGTTAATCGCACTTAAGGATTTTATTCATGGTTAAACGAACTTTTTGATGAAAAGTTTAAGTATTAAACACCCAAGTAAGTTTCTAAATAATTATAATGGTTTTTATAAGTTAAAAAGTGAAACTTATGAATATATATATTGTCACACCCTGACTTTGCAGAAGCGTGGTTAATTTGGTGTGACTTCTTAATACCATAGCTTAATCATAACAAAGCTATATGATAATAAAACCATGCAAGATCATCCATAGATTTAAGTTTTAAAACCGATGTAACATAACATTGTCTTAGGGACTACAACACCAAAACATAAAACATTGTTTTGAAAGACATAAACATCAACATGAATAAAACGCAGTTTAAGATTTGTGACTCGTCCAGGAAAAAGTCACATTTCCTAAACCGGGATGACCTCGGAACCCATATGCGGCGGGAAAACACAACATACCGCGCCAGATCTTTAATTCCCTGAAATACATGTAAGTTGAAAAATCAACAATAATGTTGAGCGAGTTCATGTGTAAGTGAGTAAATAAACCTTTGTATGTATAAAAATCCTGGTATGTAGTAAATAAGGAAAAAGAGATCACCAATGGTTTGCAAGGCCATTGATATGTGTGAAGTGCAAGTAGGAAGACTCAAACCTAGCAGATTTATGCGTTGGGTACAAAGTCACCCCGAGGTCCGTTCTGTTTGGGCCTGGGGCTGGGCTCGCTACACCCAGATAGATCTACCGCTCCTGCCCCTCGGTCCTACCCTGAGGATTAATGGCCTCAAGTTTCCGCCTACCCACTCACATGATCTGAATAATAATAACCCTCCTTACGCTAACCATACCATGTAAAAGTACTCGTAATCATAGTAACATGTATTTCACCCCCGCAGTTTAGAAAACTGAAAACAGTTAGAGAAAAGGGGGACATGAACTCACAGTGGTGCGTCTCTACCAAGTATATCTCCTGATCAAGCAGCTGTGCGACGACCTACACGTACTAGATCTATTAGACGGACGGCCGTGCCTTAGCTTAAGGTTTAAGTTTTTGGGAAATAGTTAGACAACTATTTCGTGTTTATATTTTTGTAAATACTTGGTAATTATTCTCCTTCCCAAGGATGGGGGATTTAATACATGTGCGTTCGTAAAATTCGAAATGCATTATTAAGTCTCACTTAATACATTTTATTCCTTACTTCAAAATATAAATATTCTTCCCAAAATAATACTTTGACAAAAATACGCGCCCATAAATATTTTCTTAAAATGCGTAAGTTACGTTTTAAAGATCAGGTGGTAATAATTATACCGTTGTAACTTATTATTAATTATGAAGGCGTTTGTATTATTTTTGGAATCGTTATCATTCGGTAATATTATTTTTACCCTAAAAATAATATTTGTATAGTTCACAAAATAATCATAAAAATTCACAAGTGTTGTTACTAAATATATATTTTAGCAAGTTTTTATTTTGTGAAAATCCCACCTCCGATAATTAGAAATCTTGTAATAAAGTCATGGCGAAATCTATAATTCGAAAACACGTTAAAAATGTATTTCTAACACTTGTAGTGAAAATATTTCTAAGTGTTAGGTTTTTGGAAAAATTTCGCCAGAGTTTCCTCTGTAACTGGAGGTGGCCACGCTTTCAAGCGTATCATTTTCTTTTACAAATCAAACCAACAATTTTCTTATTCGATCAAAACAATGTTCAAGCATCAAACTAGTCAATATATATGTAAATCGCAAGAATTACATGAACTTGTAGTTTTTCCAAAAATATGTAGTAAAGCTCCTTACTTTTAGTGTATCTTTATATAAATCAACTTCGTTCCTTGAAAGTCTCGTTTTTAAAGAAATTCCCTCTTTACAACTTCTTGTAAAATTTGACAAAACTAGTTCTTTGTCGAAACTTAGTGTTACACAAGTATTTATACACTTGTGTGTTTACTAAAATCATTCTTGTTTATGAAAGATCCGTCTTTAAAAGTATGTTTTCTTTGACACTTGGTTCTTTGTAAATACCACTTGTAGATCCATAGATCTACTAGTTTTAAACACTATTTCGTAAGTAAAATCGATTTTACACAAGTTCATGTTTAGTGTGTGGTAGAGTTTCATCATTTAACCCTTTGTACACTTAAACAAACTCTATGTCATGATCCATGATCATGACCAATCCGGGTTAAACGATGATCCGAGCTACCACAACATAGATCGGGCCCAAATAATTACACAAAACAAATCCTACATGATTTACACAACAATCAAGCTTTTATCCATCATTTTTAGCATTTTTAGTAGACTTTTTCATATCATTACGTAAGTTCATGAATTTTAACCGTCATATACCGTTTTAACCACTTTAAAATAGATCGAGAGGGTGTTTCAAGCAACTTACTACTAGCTCGAGGCTAGGGAAGAATCTAGTCGAAAAATGTGTGGATAAAAGCAATAGGGTGAGGTCCTTCGCGTTCCGAATGCACCAAGCTTCCTCGTATGAGATCCTTTACACTTGTAGATGCTTGAAATGGCAAGATCAAAGCTCGAAAATGGATGGGTGTGGGTGTGTGTGTTCGGCCGAGAGCCAAAGAGAGGGAGAGAGAGGAGTGATGTTGTGAGTTTGAGTGTTGGATGCTTATGATGGTTAAATGATCCTACTTATAGACAATTCCAACACATTTAACCAATGGATCATGTGCTTTCTTGATATGGGACAAGTATAATTAAATTAATCAAATGAAGGACATGAGGTGTCCCTCTTGGGGACGGTTTGGTTGAGTGGGGGGGGGGGGGTAATCCGGTTGGTTTTCAACTAAACATTAGGTAATAGTTAAGTTAAGTTAAGTTAGTTTAGGGATTAACCCGGTTACTAGTGTGTCATGCGTTATAGCGGGTGTTAGGGTATTCAGGGACCCTAACTGGCTCAGAAAAAGATAAACAATGTTATTGGCAATATTTTTATGCTCCGGGTAAAGTCCGGTTGTTCGGTTGGATAGAGATCCGTTAAAGTGCTTAACAAAGCTTTAAAGTGTCGTTATTATTATTTTTAGTGACACAACTTATTCCCGACACTTTGGAAAGTGTCTAGTAACATTTTTCTCATGTTTTGGCACTTTATTAGGTAGCTTAATGCTGAATTTTTATTTAAAGTGCTGAGTTTTGTACTTAGAGTACGTTTTAGGCACATCCGGTCATGGTAACTTATATCTAGTGACGCAGTTCTACAACCCTTATATCCCTACACTCACCACTAGTGTAGCAAACTATCCCAGGCTCTTACAGGCCTTAGAGGCAGTACCTGCCTGGTGCTAGTTATGACAGCACGTTTAATAGGTTATCCGTTCATTGTGCTACTGTGCTTTTGGTGCATCAAGGTTGTCACAAGGGTGCTGTAAGCAAAACATGGAGTGACAGCAAGTAAAGTATGATGCAAGTAAGTACATGTATCAGTATTCAAGTAGCAGTTTATCCACAAGTTCAAGTAAGCACAGTAATTAAGCAGTAATTAATTATTAATTAAGTCGTACGGATACCTGGTTTAGTGAGGGTTGTCACATTCTCCCCCCGTTAGAAAATTTTCGTCCCGAAATTTTAAGTTCTGCTTGTAGATGCAGGGTTCTTGGGAAATAGGTGGGGGTATCTCTCTTTCATCCGGTCCTCACGCTCCCAGGTGTATTCAGGACCATGCCTAGCATTCCAACGAACCTCGACGAGCTTGACACTGCTCCGGCGGGTCCTGTTTACTTTCCAATCTGTAACCTCAACAGGTTCTTCAACGAAATGGAGCGTGTCGTCAACATGAATCTCGTCGGTGGGAATGGCAATGGTATCCTGAGTTGGACTTTTCTTCAGGTTGGATACATGAAATGTATCGTGAACTCCATTCAGCTCAGCAGGTAAGTCCAGCTTGTATGCTATTAGCCCTATTCTTTCCAAAATTCTGAAAGGGCCAATGTAACGCGGATTCAACTTCCCACGCTTTCCGAAGCGTGCCACACCCTTCCAGGGTGAAACTTTCAATAAAACCATATCTCCAACTTGGAACTCCAAATGTTTCCGGTTTGGATCTGCATAAGCTTTCTGTCTTTCGCGAGCTGCTTCGATGCGTTTTCGAATTTGCGCGATCTTGTCTGTCGTCTCTTGGACGATTTCGGGACCAACAAGCTGCCTATCACCTGCGTCAGCCCAGCATAGGGGTGATCGGCACTTGCGTCCGTAAAGAGCTTCGAATGGCGCGGCTCCAATACTGGTGTGGTAGCTGTTGTTGTATGAAAATTCGACCAGTGGCAAATGCTTATCCCAGCTACCGCCCAAATCCATAACGCATGCTCTCAGCATATCTTCCAAGGTCTGAATAGTCCGCTCGCTTTGACCGTCGGTCTAAGGGTGAAATGTCGTGCTCAGATTTAATTGTGAGCCAAAAGCTTCTTGGAAGGATTGCCATATCCTTGATACAAACCTTCCGTCTCTATCAGAGATGATCGAGAGAGGCACTCCATGACGTGCGACGATCTCTCGCATGTATATTTCTGCCAGTTTGCTGGTGTTATCCTTCTCTTTGATTGGCAGATGTCACACCCCGACCGCGTAAAACAACAAATCGCGGCGGAAACATCGGGGCGTGTTGCAACAGAATTAATTGTTTCATAACCATGGCATACAAAGTTGTATTTTATTTATAAACAAAGGTGTTACATTGTCTTAAACAGGAATTAAGGAGTTCAGAACATAATTAAACATAGTCTATCTTCTTTTAAAGTCTCTAAGGCACAGGTCCGCCCTAGTATCAAGATCAACATCTTACGGAAAAGCTCCTGAAAACACATGTGAAAATAGGTACGTCAGCATAAAAATGCCTGTGAGATACATAGGTTTGTGAAAATAGGATTCATGACTTATGTTTAAGAAAAATGTTTAGTCATGAACCTTGTAATTTGCTTTGTCTTGTAAATCATTTGAAAAAAATAAGATCAAATGATATGTATAAGTAAATGTCAGGTTTAAATAAATAACCATGTAAAAATGTGTTTGTATAAGATAAGTTGTTTGTAAATCAATGTCTTGTGAAAAATATGATATTTGTATAAAATGTTCTATGTCTCAATATTGAAATGATTCAAATAACGTTACGACATGTAATACCATACAAACACTTATATATAGGAAGTACCAGCGGCGTATCCACCATGCTTGTATTATATTACACACGCATCGTTACTTAATCACTTAATCAACCAAACCAACCAATGTAAGAAGTCTATGTTTAAACCAATTGTCAAAATGTATTGAATAATATGTCAAAGTGTTCATGTCAAGATGTAAATCATGTAGTATGTAAAACCAATGTCAAAAGTGTTTGTGTCAAAGGTAAATCATGTCAAAATGTCTATGTCAAATATCCATGTCAAATGTCTATGTCGAATATCCATGTCAAATGTCTATGTCAAATATCAATGTCAAATGTCTATGTCAAATATCCATGTCAAATGTCTATGTCAAATATCCATGTCAAATGTCTATGTCAAAATGTCATGTATGGCAAGTGAAATGTCTCAACTAAACCATATGCACAAAAACAAAGTATTGAAGTAAAACTTGGTTTAAATCAAAGTTATGTTTTGTGTAAATGCATGCAACTATTTAATATGAACATTTATGCGGTATTGTGAAAATGCATACATCCAAGCCTTGTGACTGTGGTGATAAACCCTTAAACAAATTAAAGGTTTATCTGTCTAAATATCATCGAATTCGGTCATTCCTTTCTGTCCCCTTTCCCTGGGATGTCCGGAACGGGAGTTGTCAATTCCTATGGTACCACTACCTACTAACGAACGGCGTAGCTAATGTTAATGAATGTATTGTCCCATGTAAACAAACCAAATGTCATAACAAAATGTAAGCATGTGAAAACGATGCACTAAGTATGTAATCAAATGAACATACATAGCGTGAAATGTCATGTAAAACAATGTACTAAGTAATGCACACAATGGGCACACCTAGCATGAAATGTAATGTAAAACAATGTACTAAGTAATGCACACAATGGGCACACCTAGCATGAAATGTAATGTAAAACAATGTACTAAGTAATGCACACAATGGGCACAACTAGCATAAGATGATATGAAATCATGTACTATAATGTACTAACGAACATAGCATGTATATGATGTGAAAACAGGAAAGCATGAAAGTAACAAGTAGGCACATGTGTTCCACCCCAAAACAGTTTGGAAAACAGTAAAAGAGGGGTCTATGTACTCACTTGTGATTGCTCAGATGTCTAAAGATAATCACCAAGTAATGCTAGAGATCTCGGAATCAAACGGCACCTAATATAGGTAACTATGTTAATAAACCGGACCTATCTCGGAAGATTGGGTAGCATTAGGGTTTGTAAACCAAATGAGTGTAGGAACTCACGTGATATGGTTTAACAAAGCCTACATGCTAAATGAAACTTAACCTAAGTCTTATCGACCCATTACGACCCGTTTAGGAAGCTTATGCTACTTTAACGTGTCGTGCGCGTGAAACGCGTTCGGACCGCCTAACTAGTCCTATGACAGGTATTATATGCCTAAACATGTTACATAATCAGTTACATGACAAAAGTTTAGGTTACATATGCTAAATTACCAATTATGCATGAAAAGGGTATTCTGGTAATTTACCTAAGGCATATAAACTACCTATCATACAACTACTTAAACGTCGTGACCATAAGGTATAACCTCGGAAGGTTATTCCCTACACTATGGTCACCTAATGTATTTGGTCGGATCCTAATGATCGACCAAACTGGGTCGGGTTCGAAGGTATAGGCGATTTATTAGATCGCCTACCCTACGACCCTAGACAACGTGGTAATCAGTAGGCATAGTCCCAAGGGACTATGACCATCGTGATTACAATCACGTTGCGAAGTTCAACCGAACTTCGCATTTGACCATTACTGGTCAACGCTGAAAGTCAAACAAAGTTTGACTTTCTGACTCGAAAAGCAGTAAAAATAAGGAAAAGAACGAAAGAATACTTACGAAGGGTCCCCGAATGCTAATCTAGATCAATATAGTTCAGGTATGAAACAAAGGTTTCAACTTAGAACACAATTAATCAGATTCTAGTGAGAAATAAGGTTGGGGGTAATGGGGTATTTATAGTTTTCGGTGAACCGTTGAGATCATTTCATGGAAAAGGAGGCACGATCAATACCGTACACTTGTCGGAATGTTATGGTGACTAATTTGGCCACTCACCATAAGGTATCAACACTTGGCAAGGGAAATGGGAGTGGAAACCAGCTGCAAACAGGCTGTTCTGAACATTGAATCTGGTTTGGAGACCCCATACGCATCGTATGGTATATATACCATACGCATCGTATGGGTGAACTTTGGCAGAATTACAGTTTTGGTCCCTGAACTGTATTTAGGCCATTTTTGACACGTTTAAGGCCCGTTAACCCCATTTCAAAGCTCTAAAATGAAGTTAAAGTATAGGGAACTTAAAACATACTCAAAAATATGCCGGATGATGGTTCGTTTGGTCGTACGAACGCGATGTTCGCTTAATTACGACGGAATGCGCACAAGCGCGAAAAACGATCCAAATGACGCGACGAATGGATTTTTCTTAAGGCGAACACTAAAATATAATATAGTCATGCTTACATAAATTTTTGGATGTCCGGATGTATTCAGAACGTAAGTTATGCGCGAAAATGCAAACTTGTGCACTTTTTGACACTTTTAGTCCCTGAATGTCCCAAAAGTTTATTTTAGCACACCAAACCCCTCAAAGCCTATTTCTAAGCTATGTAAAGGATATTTAAGGTGTGTTTAACTTATGGTCATGTTCCGGAATGTTCGTTACAGTTCAAATTGACATACTTTCGCAGTTTGTCATATTTAGTCCCTGTAAGCGAATTAACTTGTTTTTGCCATACCAAAGCCTTCAAAACTTATTTCTAAGTTATGTAAAGGTTATTTAAGGTATGTTGAGTATATGTTGATGTTCCGGAGTATTTATCGCATTAAACTGAGTACGTTTACGCACTAGTTTGCGTATAACTCTCCAGAAAGTGATGTAGAGTTTGGAATTACATAAAAGTCAAAACATGAAAAATGTCAAACATAACAAAACAAACATTGGGATCAAATAACATCGTTTTATTGTTAATAGAACTGTTCATAGTGATTACAAGCACAGTTGTTACAGTCTCCCCTACTTGTGGAAATTTCGTCCCGAAATTTATTTAGAGGAAACTCGTGTAAAAAGATGTGGATATTTCGCCTTCATTTGATCTTCGCGTTCCCAAGTAAACTCAGGTCCACGTTTAGCTTCCCAGCGAACTTTGACCAAAGGAATGCGCTTGCGTTTAAGCCACTTGACTTCACGTTCCATGATTTCCACTGGTTTCTCAACAAATTTCAGTGTTTTGCCAACACGAATTTCGTCAAGCGGTATGGAGTAGTTCTCATCAGCTGTACACTTCTTGAGATTTGATATGTGAAAAGTTGGATGAACATTTCCCAGTTCAGGAGGTAACTCAAGTCTGTAGGCTACCTTTCCGATTCTTTCGACGATCTTGAATGGTCCAACGTATCTAGGTGCAAGTTTTCCTTTCTTTCCAAATCTGATCACACCTTTCCAAGGTGAGACCTTAAGTAATACTCGATCACCGACTTGAAATTCCAAGGCTTTGCGTTTTGGGTCCGCGTAAATCTTCTGACGGCTTCTAGCTGCCTGAAGGTTATCACGAACTTTCTTGACCTTGTCAGTTGTCTCTAAAATGAGGGCAGGTCCAGTAAGTTGAGCCTCGCCAATCTCATTCCAGCAGACTGGTGAACGACATTTTCGACCATAGAGAGCCTCGAAAGGAGCCATTTTGATGCTAGTGTGATAACTGTTGTTGTAGGAGAATTCAATCAATTTAAGATGTGAATCCCAGCTACCACCAAAATCGATCACACAAGCTCTTAGCATATCCTCCAGAGTCTGGATTGTTCTCTCAGATTGACCATCCGTTTGCGGATGATAAGCTGTGCTCAGATTAAGTTGGGTCCCCATAGCAGATTGCATGGTTCTCCAAAAGTGAGAAGTGAAACGAGCATCTCTGTCAGAAATGATGTTCAAAGGAACACCATGTCGAGCTACAATTTCATCCACATAGATTTGAGCAAATCTGTCAGTAGGAAAATCCTCGCGGATTGGCAAGAAATGCGCTGACTTTGTAAGACGATCAACGACTACCCAGATGGCATCATGACCTTTCTTAGTGCGTGGAAGTTTGGTAACAAGATCCATAGTAATGTTTTCCCATTTCCAAACTGGGATCTCTGGTTGCTCCAATAAACCCGAAGGACGTTGATGTTCAGCCTTAACCTTAAGACAAGTAAGGCATTTTGATACGTATAAGGCAATGTCTTTCTTCATACCAGGCCACCAATAGTGAACACGAAGATCCTTATACATTTTATCTGAGCCCGGATGAATAGAATAACGAGACTTATGGGCTTCATCCATAAGCAAGGTACGAAGATCATCTAGGCTTGGGACCCACAAACGGTCCATGAAGTAATATGATCCATTGTCCTTCAGTTCCAAAGCAGGTGTTATATGATAGGGAAATTCCTTATCCATCAATCCTTGTGAAACACAAGATTGTTGAGCTTGAGCAATGCGTGCTTGAATATCGGTTCGAGCTTGAATAACAGACTGAACACGTACACAATGAAGTTTAGTACGTTCCTTACGACTCAATGCATCAGCTACGACATTCGCCTTACCAGGATGGTAGCGAATTTCGCAGTCGTAGTCGTTTAAAAGTTCAACCCAACGTCGTTGCCTCATGTTGAGTTCTTTCTGGTTGAAGATATGCTGAAGACTTTTGTGGTCAGTGAAAACCACACATTTTGTACCGTACAAATAGTGTCTCCAGATCTTGAGAGCGAAAACAACTGCACCCAACTCAAGATCATGAGTGGTGTAGTTCTTCTCATGTATCTTTAATTGTCTTGATGCATAGGCTATGACTTTGTTCCTTTGCATAAGAACACAGCCAAGACCCAATTTAGATGCATCGCAATACACGACAAAGTCATCATCACCCTCAGGCAATGATAGAACAGGCGCATCGCAAAGCTTCTGCTTCAAGTGTTGAAAAGCTTCCTCTTGTTTGATTCCCCAATAAAAGGGCATTTTCTTCTGAGTTAGAGCAGTTAGAGGAACTGCAATCTTAGAGAAGTTTTCAATGAAGCGGCGATAATAACCCGCTAGACCAAGAAAAGAACGAACTTCAGTAGGAGTAGAAGGTGTATCCCAATCCTTAATCGCACTGATCTTGGAGGGATCTACATGAATACCTTGTTTGTTGATAATATGCCCCAAAAATTGAACTTCTTTAAGCCAAAATTCGCATTTGGAAAATTTGGCGAAAAGTTGCTCTTTCTTTAGGAGTTCTAGAGTAAGATGAAGATGCTGCTCGTGATCAGCTCGCGTCTTAGAGTAAATCAAGATATCATCGATAAAAACAATGACGAACTGATCCAAATAAGGTTTGCAGACCCTATTCATTAAGTCCATGAAAACAGCAGGAGCATTAGTCAAACCGAATGGCATGACTGTGAACTCGTAATGTCCATAACGAGTACGGAATGCTGTCTTCGGAATGTCTTCTTCTTGCACCCGAAGTTGATGATATCCAGATCGCAGATCAATCTTCGAAAAATAAGAAGCGCCTTGTAACTGATCAAAGAGATCATCGATGCGAGGTAGGGGATATCGATTCTTGATGGTAAGCTTGTTAAGCTCACGATAATCGATACACATCCTAAAGGATCCATCCTTCTTCTTGACAAAAAGAACGGGAGCACCCCAAGGTGAAAAACTGGGACGGATAAAACCTTTGTCAGAGAGCTCCTGAAGCTGTTTAGACAACTCTTGCATCTCAGATGGTGCAAGACGATATGGAGCTCTGGCAATGGGATCTGCACCAGGTACGAGATCAATGCGGAACTCGACTTGGCGTGCTGGAGGTAGACCAGGTAAATCTTCAGGGAACACTTCAGAATAATCCCGAACGACAGGAATATCTGAAATAGACTTACCCTTGCCTTTATCTTCTGTAACATGTGCTAAGAAATCCACATAGTTCTTCTGAAGATACTTCCGAGCTTTAAAACAAGACATGAGTTTGAGACCACCGGTAGGCTTCTCACCTTGAACCTGCAGAATCTCGCCTGTCGAAAGCGGCACACGAACAATCTTCTTAGAACAAACTATCTCTGCGTGATGCTTGGATAACCAATCCATTCCCACAATAACGTCGAAGCTTCCAAGTTGCATAGGCGCGAGGTCAATAGGAAAAAGATGGTCGTTAAGATTCAACTGGCAGTTGCGAAGAACAGAATCAAGAATAATGGGTTCACCATTAGCAACTTCTACTGTCAAAGATTTGCCTAGTTTCGTTCTAGACACGCGAAGCATTTGCTCAAAAGATAATGACACGAAACTCTTATCGGCACCAGAATCGAAAAGAACAGATGCAGGCTGATTATTAATAAAGAACGTACCGTTCACCACATTATCGTCAGCCTGTGCCTCTTGGGCATTCATGTTAAAAACTCGGCCTCGAGCCGGAGCCGGATTCTGGTTCTGGTTCTGGTTGGCTAGCCTTGGGCACCGGTTTCTATAGTGGGTCAGATCCCCACAATTATAACAAGCACCCGGTGGGTATTGTGGTCTTGCAGCTTGACCCTGTTGCGGAGCAACTTGTTGAGCCGGGTTCTGAACCGCGGGATTCTGAGCAGACCTACAAACATTGGCAAGATGGCCTGACTTCCCACAGTTAGTACAGAAACGGCATGGAAGTTGCGGCTGGTGGTGACTGTTGCATCTATTGCACAAAGGTGCATTCCCTGTATAGGGTTTCTTTGCTGGAAGCTGTGCGGGTTGGTTGGGAGCTGCCTGATTAGCTTGGGCAGTGATAGCAAAATTTTGGGAAGCCTTACGCTTCCTTGACCTCTTCGAAGAACCAGAGTTCTTTCCATTCAAGTTTTGACCTTTCTTGCTATCTTCCTTGTCAGCCGACTGCTTCTTGCCCTTGTCACCCTTCCTGTGTAACTTGTTCTTCCGGACCTGCGACTCAGTCAGCGTTGCTGATAACTCGATCGCCTGACGGAGTGTGGCAGGTTCACTACCAGTAAGAATGTCTTGTACCGAGTCAGGTAGGCCGTCGATGTATCTTTCGATAGCCTTGTCAAGTGGGGTAACCATAGTCGGGCAAAGCAAACTCAACTCTTCAAACCGATCAGTATAAGCCCTATGCTCACCACTATCTTGCTTCAAAACATCAAACTCTTTCTCCAACGCTCGCTGCTCATGACGAGGACAGAATTCCCTCATCATAAGGGCTCTAAGTTCAGCCCATGTCTGTGCGAGAGCAACTTCTGCACCCCTGTCTCTCATAATCCCGTTCCACCATGTCAAAGCCCTCTTCTGAAATACGCTTGAAGAAAACTCGACCTTGCGATTTTCCGGACATTGCACGTGGCGGAAAGTATTCTCTATGCTCTCGAACCACTGAAGAAGCCCAGTTGCTCCCTCAGAACCACTAACCTTGAGTGGTTTAGCCTGGTTGAAATCCTTGTATTTGCATGGAACATTGTTGTTGTTGTTGGCTTGGTTCCATTGAGCAAAGAGATTTGGAAATTGAGCAGCCATCTGCTGCGCAATAATTTCTGCCAGCTCGGCAGTAGCTATCTGGTTCTCGCGTCGAGGAGGCATTCTAAAAGAGGAAAACATGAAAAGGAACGAGTGAGACGATTGGATGAAAAGAATGAGATGATAAAAACAAGAATTGCAAACAGCATAGATGGTGGTCATTCGTCCGTATCACAAAGCAAACAAACGACTCACAGTGACAAATCAAAGTAAATGGGTCAAAAATAATGTATTATCGAAGACATGCTCGCCTATAAGTGAACACTCACTCCAAGAATTCCCAGGTAAGCACAACTGGTCTCGCGTCTGGTTGAGATGTATACGAAGTGCTTGCCTAGACAGAAAACCCAGAATACAGGCATTCACCCTTCCAGTTTGCACATGTTCACATTATTTAGAACCCAAAACGTTTGACGGGATTTTTGAAAATTAGAAGGCACAAGGCCAAAAACCAAACTTGAAAAGGGTTTAAAACCATATAACAGAGGGTTAAAACCTTACAATTGAGGGTTCAAAACCTTGTAAAAATTTATTCAAAAACAGATGATTGTTTTTCAAAAATTGATTCGGAAAATTTGGTTCTTGTTTTGATAATCACCTAAGGATAGGTGATGTACATGTTTTAAGATCTAAACACAAGATAACTTGTGTTAGGGTCCTAGAAAAGTTATAGTCTAGGTCAAAGCATTACTAATAACCTAATTCCCTATAACCATTGGCTCTGATACCAACTCTTCTGTCACACCCCGACCGCGTAAAACAACAAATCGCGGCGGAAACATCGGGGCGTGTTGCAACAGAATTAATTGTTTCATAACCATGGCATACAAAGTTGTATTTTATTTATAAACAAAGGTGTTACATTGTCTTAAACAGGAATTAAGGAGTTCAGAACATAATTAAACATAGTCTATCTTCTTTTAAAGTCTCTAAGGCACAGGTCTGCCCTAGTATCAAGATCAACATCTTACGGAAAAGCTCCTGAAAACACATGTGAAAATAGGTACGTCAGCATAAAAATGCCTGTGAGATACATAGGTTTGTGAAAATAGGATTCATGACTTATGTTTAAGAAAAATGTTTAGTCATGAACCTTGTAATTTGCTTTGTCTTGTAAATCATTTGAAAACAATAAGATCAAATGATATGTATAAGTAAATGTCAGGTT
>JARYGA010047479.1:0-49930 GCA_030545235.1 Helianthus tuberosus
GTTTTTCTGAACGGGGTGTTTTATGGCGTTTTAGACTAGGTATTTTCATGGCGTTTTTCTGAACTAGGTGTTTTTATGGCGTTTTAACTAGGTATTTTAATGCCGTTTTTCTCAACTGAGTGTTTTATGGCGTTTTCAACTGAGTTTTTTCATGGCGTTTTTCTGAACCGGGTGTTTTATGACGTTTTTACACTAGTACAAATTATGATTTTTCTGAGCTCAAAAAATATTAATTTAGGCAGCTAGACACATAAACCGCCCAAAAATCAGCACAAATAAACTTACACACGCATTTTTTGAGCTATATGGCTTAAAAAAATGGGTTTTTTTGAGCTGTTGTAAATTATAGCTCAAAAATAGTTTTTTTTTGTGCGTGCATAACAATAGCTTTTTTGAGTGTTATATGGCGTTTTAACTGGGTATTTTCATGACGTTTTTCTGAATTGGTTGTTTTTATGGCGTTTTATTTGAACACCCAGTTCATGTGAGTGGGTTTTTTTGACAATATTACCCCTTAGTGTAATTTAACATCAATGCCACATGTCACCACCAAAATCGTTCTTACCGTTCTCATAGTTTTCACCGTTCTCTCTAAATCCTGACCCCTAATATTAATTACCAACTAATTTAGTGTCAAAAACATGGGTTATAACATTTATAAGTTCATTTTATAAAGTTTACGAAATCTGCCCTTTGACTTTTTAACTAACACAACTTTGAACCGTCATTTTACCAAGTTAACGTGATTTCCAGGAGGTGCTCTTTTGAGGGATTAACACCTACCTAATTACGATCACGTAGCCATGTTCGATTCGAATAATGGCTGGACCATAATGGTCCAAACCGAAAGTCAAAGCAAACATCGATTTTGCTTGACATTCAACTATAAAAGCCTATAAAATGAAAAAGAACTGGAAAGGAACACTTACAAGTGAACCTTAGAATGTTTTAAACTCAAAGGGATGCTCCTTTCAAGTCAGGAACTTCCAGAGAAGATAGGAGATGAATTTAATGAAGAGGTGAAAATGAAATGGTTGGACAACACTCCTATTTATACTTGAATGGAGTTAATCAGATCATTACAGGTGTTATGGGTTAGTTTAGGATCATCCCATGTGTCCTTAAATGTGTCAAGTGCAGCTAGGAAGCTCATAAATTCGAATATGTGGCATTCATGTAGATTTGCTTGGGCTGCACACAAAATTGTCTCTGGCGGTCCTTTACGGACCGTAGGGGATAGTCCTTTGCAGTCCGTAAGGACCTTCTGCGCACATGGTTTTCAGCTTGCTTACGGATCGTAGCCATAAGGCTTTGTGGTCCGTAACCGATCAACAGGAGCCAAAAATTAATATGTTTGCGGTCCGTAAGCTTAAAGCTATACGGTCCGCAAAGGGTCACTCAGAGGCAAATAAATTGCATGTTGATACCTTAAGTCCCTCCACATTCATACTTTCATATATTGTCAAAATTAGTCCCTCTCGTCCAAAATTCAGGCACATTTGAGAGTATAGACACGTGTCATTATATTATTTGACACCGATTTCCGAGGTGTTACATCATTACCCCCTTAAAAGAAATCTCTTCCTCGAGATTTGTTCACAAAGATGGGGCTACTTTTGTCACATAGTGGACTCAACCTCCCATGTATATTCGGGGCCTCGATGGGCATCCCATTTAACCTTTACAATAGGTATAAACTTTCTTCGGAGCTTCTTAACCTGTCGATCCTCGATCGAAATCGGTTTCTCAACAAACCTCAGGTTTTCATTAATTTGCACATCATGATGTGACATTGCTAGCGACTCATCGGCTAGACATTTCTTTAAATTACAGATGTGGAACACATTGTGAATTCCATTAAGCTCCTCCGATAGATTTAGCTTATATGCTACTGATCTGACGCGTTTGATTATCTCGAATGGTCCGATATATCTTGGGCTCAACTTACCCTTCTTTCCAAAGCGCATCACACATTTCCAGGGTGATACCTTTGATGGAGAGTGTGAAACATGGGTGTTAAAGTGTTTATCTTACGTGATTTGGTTCGTTTTAAGAAATTATATGTGTTGAATAAGATAACTACGAGAAATTGTGGTTTTGCAGGTTAATTTCTTAATTCGGAGAAGTTAACGGGTTTAGAGATGAAGCGGAACGCTCGAGATTGATAAACAAGGTGAACGATGATGTTCGGGACTTGATTTGGGCCAAAATAGAGCTTGAATATACAAGAAATGTGAGCTATTAAAGTCCAGGGGCTTAATTATCATTATTTGAAAGTTAATATATGTTGAATAAAGGGAGTGGAGAACACGCCGTCACTTACGGTATTGAAACCGTAAGTTACGGTTGACAATATGTGGGAGTAAAAAGAAACAACAATATTGACATGTGGCTTACGGCTCTTTACCTTGAGTTACGGTTGGATTGAAGTGGCAGCATGCATATGTATTGTGGGCAATCAAAAAGAAAAAAAAAAGAAAAAAGGAATCCTAAAAGGGCATATCACGTGCACCACCTTTTCTTGGTTAAATAGGAAAGAGACAACATGGGAGTAGGGATTATGATGTTTCATCCTCACAAATTGTTTCTAGTATTTAATATTGGAATTGGTGATTGATGATGGTTATTAAATAACTCTCCACATCATCACAAAAATGAGGCAGAGGACACACTCACCCAGGATCAAAAAGTAGCCATCATCAATCCATGTGAACAAGAAAGAGGTAGCTGACACTTGCAGGACTTTTGAAGTGATTGTGTTTTGAAAAAAAAGGGGTCACATCATCATAATTTTTTTTTGAACGGCCAACAAACTCAATCCCGAGCACTCTCGGGGCACCCACTGGACAAACGGAGTACTCCGAGAGTAACCCGAGTCCACCACCAATTCCGGGGAAAACCCGGTAACCCACCCGCCCGTAGGCACGAAGGTGAAATTACCGGTAAAACCCGTTTGGCTCAAGGATCCAACCCAGGTTTCCCTGGGTCTCCTATCATTGCCCACCAGTGCCTCACTCTGCACCAAGTGGGAGTCGAACCTGCATCTCTCAAGAGAAATACAAGCCCTCCACCACTTGATCTAGAGATCATTGGCAATATCACATCATCATAATACAAGCAGCCGGAGTAAGAGGAAGAAATTTTTGGCAGAACTTTGGGAACAATCACGTGACATATGGAATAAAACAAAAGACTTTGTTGGAGGATTACCTTAGGCTGATCGGTATGGTGATGGAGATGAAGACGGGACGGGATGAAGATGGAGGGGGCGGGATGGGGTGACGGAGAGGACGTCGGAGAGAGAAGAAAGGGGGCCCACCATTTGGATCGTCCTCAACATCGATATTCCGACGTTGAAGACGGGGACGGAGCTCGACGGGAGGGGGCGGGATGGGGTGACGCCGGCGCCGGGCGGAGACGGGGTGGACGATGCCACCATACCGATCAGCCTTATTATTTACAAAGCACATGAAAGAAACAGAAGATTGGACCCTTGGTTTACGGTTTGAAAGTGGGACCTACAGTTGTTTGCATGGGTTCACATAAAAGGAACTGGAACATGCAATTGTAGCTTATGATTGAATATGCAGCTTACGAATTCCAATACAAAACAAGGAAGAGAGCCTTAACCTACGGTTTCGAAACCGTAGGTGACGGCGTGTATCAAGGATCATGCACGTGACTTATTTGTGTGTGGGATTAAAGGGTTTACAACCCTAGTTATTAAAACACTTGAGGATCATCGAATATTGGCAACAGCAAAACACAACTTTGGAGCTTAAACTCATCACTAAAATCATCCCAATATTCATCATCCAGCTTCCACAAATACTGATTCGATCATGAAGGCAATCTTGTCTCAAGCTTTTGAAGGTTGTTCGAAGGTCATGAGCGGCTAGTCGTCCCGTGACCATCTCCGGGAATAGGGTTAATGTTTGAACTATTGGTTTGCTTATTGATACGACTTTTTGGATTAGAATTCGGTTAAACATTCGGTTAGTCGTTCCTATTGTTTCTTGTTAGATTAAACAATATTTGATTATCGTAATCATTTGAGTTCATCAATTATTTGGTTTGTTCATCAACAACCGGGATTAAATTCTAGGTTGTCATTGTTTTAAATCTCTAAGCATTGAACTTGATTATGTTTATGAAATCTAAAATTGGTAATTAACTGGATTACTATTCATCTGCATCAATCTTTCGGTTTCGATCGTGGATCATTGCAATCAAATATATTATCCATTAATTATTTATCAAAACAAGTTTTACGGATCATGTCTATGTGTTTTCCAAATAGTGGTAACTAAGTAATCCGATTTTCTACATAACCTGAAAACCCGGAGATTGGTCATTTTCTCATAATTGTTTACAACTCTAATTTACATTTGTTTTCACAATCATTCTCAAACTGCAAAAAGCAATTAGTTTAGAAATAGATGATAATAAAAACAACAAGCTTTCATACTTTCCACTGATTCTCCGTGGATTCGACACCCTACTTGCCCTTTACTAGTAAAAGGTGAATATGACATTTTCACTTATATTTTTGACCGACCTTACGACATCGACCAAAAATGGCGCCGTTGTCGGGGAGTCGGTGCGCTTAGTTTAGTTAGTTGTTTTTTCTTAAAAATTAAAAAAAAAAAAAACCTAAAAATTTGAAAAAACCAAAAATCCAAAAATATTTCCTTTTGTTTGTCTTTTATTTGTTTAGTTTCGTATTACGCTCGGTTTCTTGTTTGTCTGTGTGCAGATGATTCTCGTGTTGCATGCATACCAGGTTTTCAAAGAAATCATCACCGCTCTTATTTAATCCAGAAATTTAAAAGACTGCTCGACAGAATCTCGTTCTTCTGCGTTCAGCAGTGAAAGCTAAAGCTTAGTCATCAACAGTTGCTCAAGACCTTGAAAAGAAAGCTCACGAGATGGCTGATCAAGAGCCACAACACCAAGCTCCATAGAACGAACCAATTCCACCCATTCCAGATCCACAAATTCCTCAAAACCTACATCAAAATGAAAACCAGCCTAATAACCAAAACCAGAATCAACCACCACCACAACCATTTCCAGAATTCAATCCAGGCCCACAGAACCAAGCTAGAAATCTTAATCTCCGACATGGGGAAATTACTCGTCTTAACCTTCCACAACATCAACACGGGTATGGTGAGGGTTCCCAACACAGAGAAGGCAGTGTTCATACTTGGGAATCCGGTTGGGAAGATGATGATTGTCACACCCCAACTGATGGTAGAAACATCGGAGTGAGACGAAAACGAGATTGCAAGAGACTTCATAACACTAATGTGACAAGTATTTAATAATAAATTTTATTTCATTGCTAAAAGAATCACATAATGTATTAGTGACTTGAAGGTCACATTAACTCTATCACTAATACATTATGTGACCTTCAATGCCCTACTTACGCTATCTATTTAGTTTAATTAGGTTTTTGCATGATCCTTACGACAGTCATCAAGATCTAGCAGTCTTTGTTGGTTTCCCATCAAACAATTCTCCTCTATAAATCATTCTAAGCTTTTGCTTTAACATTGCTATTTGTTCATCTACGTTTCCACATTTATGTTCAATAAATATCCAACCACATTGGAATTGTATACTTAGCAAATTGCATATATCTATTCCAAAATTTCAAAGGGAGTTTGTGTAGGACCCTAACACGTAATAACTTAAAAACAACGCAACATAAATATGAGCCTTAAATTTTTTTTTCTTTAATAACGACATTTCTTACGTGAGGGCTAAATTACAAAATGTCATACATTTTATAAAAGGACTTCACAACATTCATACTTAAAATAATACTTCAAGGCGTTACATAATACAAGCTATGTGACTGTTCTTCCGTACGATCCTTGCTTTTTGACTCGATCTGCACCCGCTTATCTTCGTTAGTGGTAGAGGAAATCCATGTGATACATGTGGACATCATAGACAACTTAACCATTAGTCATTAACACACCATACAACATTATTCTATATAATTGGAAATCGTATAACATTCCATAAAGTAAACATGGAATTATCCAAGCATTCTCTTAGATACTCTTAATCCAAGCCCGGCTTCAATTCCTCATGAACCCGACGATTTTATACCTGCATTTCATTTCAAACTCAAGGCACATCATTAGTACTGGTCAATACCTAGACATCTTGAAACCATTCCTATGTACATTCAGAGCATCTTACATTCATACATGCATACCTTCCTACCTACGTGCATGCAATCATATACACCTATATACATGCTTACATTCATACACGCATACATACATACGAATACTTGTTTACTACTTTTATACACATAAGCTTATACTAACATGTCATATTCATAACTCTACATAATATAGGTGTTATACATATTGACATACATACTTAGTCGTTTCTAGACACGTTTACCTATAGATTTCCTTCGCTAACACGAAGGTAAATCCATTCTAATACTATCTGGAGACCCATAACATTCTCATACATTCAAAACCAACTTAAACAATAAATATCGGGCCTTGAAAGCCATTGAAAACAAGTTCCATAACCAAAACGAGCAAAAACAAACAATTCGCCAGCAGTAAGGTCTCTCGCGGGCCGCGAGAGCCTTGCCTGCTTTCTTCGCGGGGCGCGGCAGACTCCACCATAGGCTACGGTGACTACCATAGCTTACGGTGGTACTCAAAAACCTACCATGCCTATATACTGCCTTACGGTGGGGGAAGGGTCTTCAACACCTACCTTAGCCTATGGTGGGCACCGTAAGCTACGGTGGTGCCCAACTCAGCCTTCATTTTTAACACCAAAACTCTCATAACTTGATCATTTTGCATCCGTATCACTTGGGACTTGATCCTGCTTGTCCGTAAAACAAATTCCGACATAAATGACTTAGAATCCTTACCCCGGGTCCTCAATCTTTACGAATTTCGTTATTGTTACATTGCCTATGCATATTTATTCAACCCGTTTAATCCCACCAATTTACCTTCGTTTTAGAAATCTACCTTCGTTTAACTAAGTCAATACTTATCTTAATACTCTCATTCATTACACAACCTTACATGATTTCTCCACATTCATAAACATGAAAATTCTATATACCTACTAAGAAGTGAATCGGAATCACTTACCTTTGGCGTCCATGTTCATGTTTGCCTCATTGTTTCCTCTTGACCCGTTAGCCATCCATGCTTGAGTAATTTGCCAAGATTCCCATCCTTACATATCATTACATTCATTACATGGTTAGCATATGTGGGCATACACACAAACAATCATTTTCTTTTTCATTTATACATTACTTGACTTTTGTTAGTCAATTGCCACATATATAAAGCATATACTAATAACCACTTCATTCCAAATCTACTTAACCTAATGATCATCATTCACAACACATCAATCATCTAATACATAACACATTAACTTTCTATTCCAACAAATGTGTCCAAGAGTCAATGCATGATAATCATACATTGTTGACTTTAAAAGTCAACTGCCCTATCCATGTACTTTCGAATTATGTACATAAATCCATCTTAAAACGGTAGACCATATTAATAACGTTGTATGCATTTCATACTCAAACTACATGACATATACACCTACATGTTAGTTATACACACATATCCGTTCCCTCTACACTAGCATTCTCATACTTAACACCAACATCATTTGAGTTTACTCATTTCTAAAATTCTCATACGTTCCATATCTACTCTTAAGTTGAAGTTGATATGATCAAACAATCGATATGTATTTATTACATCACTCAAGCGTATAGCACAAATTCTTAAAACTTAATTCTATCTAATCACATATTAACCACATTCATACATGGATTTCATCAAGAGTATGTTCCTCATGATATTTTACTACCAAACACCTTACTCCTATGTTCTTTACATACTCTGCTATTATTTGAAGGAAAACTTGCATATTATTGTCGTTTAGACATTTCATCAAACACCTTGCGTGCGTACTACCATCTAAGCCTAATGTAAAATCCACTTATGCTTTCATTCCTTTTTCCTTGCATTCATTCATCAACACAACTAAGCATCAATAAATTTCATGTTATACTTCAACCTAACTAACAAGAATTCATCACATACAACATAATCAATCGAATTTGCACAAGATTTAGACATAAGTGATACATTCATGTTATCATCTTCATCATCACCAAGTGGGTTTCATGTCAAGACATCAAATTACTTGAACTTGTTCTTGTTCATAACACATAATCTATTTGATGATTCTAACACCTCTACATTCATAATTTCATACAAATTCATGGGTTGATCATAGAATCACTTCATACTAAATCGTTAAATTAACTTCTACAACTTACCTCATGTGTAGTAAGTCTAGATGATCAAGAATTTGAGCCCATGCATTAGATTAGTGCCAAATTCCCCTTTCAATCTGAAGGTTTTTCATGAATTAGGGTTTGCACCCCTTTCCTCCTGGTCGATCACACGCACACGCACCTAGTGTGTGTGTGGAATTTTTTGTTTTAATAAAATTCAAGTTCTCCTTTTTGGCAATCTTGGCCCTTAAAGTTTGTTACTTGATTACAATTGTCACCCAATTCACTTCCTTACTTGTTTTGCTAGGTATTTAACTAGGTTTAATAACCTAGTTATTATATTTCATTCTATTGATCATGGTAACACACTATCAATTTAATAATTCAGGTTTTGGGGTGCTACAAATCTACCCTCCTTAATGAAGGTTTCGTCCCCGAAACCTTTCACATTCTTATTAGACCAATTTTATTCTTACTCTTGAATTAATTCATTCAAGACGTTTACTATATCCCGAAAACACTTGTGACTTGTTTAAGAGGTAATATTCACCTACCATCATAAGCATATATCTTGTTTCTTTCCTTCTTAATTAATCATTGGACTTTCATATACTTACCATCCAATGTGGGTCATTCTAGTTCCATCTCACACGTATTATAGAGGATATTACATTCTAACATTAGCCTCACGAATACTCATTGTGGTTTTACCTCTGTGTTTTATTATTAGCATCCTTTCTAGGTTTTTCGCTAACACGTAATAATTTGGGCCACTTACATACCCAATTTTACTAACATTCATTTTGAATTTAAAAGTTATCGCTAGATAATTGTTATTTCATTCCCGGTTATCTAGTGCAAACCACTACATTCTATTACTAACGTTGCTCTTAATTTCTTTCATATCCCCATGGGAGGTGAGCGTATAATAGTTCGCATTACCGTAAACATTCAGGTATTAATACACTAATATAACCATCATTCTCATATTCACTTATCCATACTTGTCACGAGGATTTAACATCAATCTACATTTTCTACCATTACTTGAACTACTTACAACTTTAAGTCTAGCCTCAAAGTTTTTTAATCATTCGCATCCCTGTATTATTAGCTCTTTGCATACACTACTTATTATACTATTCCGATATGTCGTGTAAGAGAATCATACGGCCGTTTAACCAATTAGTCCAAATTTTCATTCAAGGCCTTTAGATCTTCCTTTTAATGACATAAATACTTTCTTATGCTGACCATTACAAGTCGATTATTCCATACCATACCATAATTATCCTACCATTCATTTCTTTCACACGTACAATTAAAATTTACAGATTCTTACTTACCAATCAAGAATTAAACTTTTTACTAACCTCGCCTTCATTGCATAGATAAGTGATCCATAAGCCGGATCGATCCGTTTCTTCTTAGGTGCCTTCCGTACCAGAATTGGTCTTGTTCGTTCGTGTAATATGCTCCAACTCATGAGCATCCTCCCATCAGCTTTACCACTATCATCACACTACGAATTCCATCATTCTTATCTGTAAAATTAATGGTTTGCACATAACCTTTCATAATTGCATTCCACATGGTGTTTGTTCACCTATGATCCTTTCACAAATTTCTTACGTACCTGCTTAAAACATATCACACATTCCATTTCTTACATACAGTCCTTTCATTTTATTGGTTATTTTGCCAACTTTTGTAGTTTGACTTTTCAAGGTCAGACTGGCACTTCTTACTTATCGTAGATGTATCGAAGTACACTTTTGTACTTCTTTTCCATTCATGCATACTTGCAAGGACTTCATTTCATCATTTCAGTATTACTTTCAAAGATTCACCTTTCCCGTCCATACTTAAGTCATTTGTCTAGGTCGTAGCCCATCATTTATTCTGACTCTCAAGAGTCAATTAATAGTATGTCTAACACGTAACTTATTTTAAAATTTGTTTCTTTCAACTAAAATTTTACTATAACAACCGTGTTCAACGGTTATACTTACTTATTTAGAGAGCCCAAAATTCCTTTATATTTTTCTATTACTTGCCTTATTAATTATCATCTTACTTCGTTTGACTTTTCGGGAGTCTAATTATAAATACATTCCTACATATGTGTATCAGTTATCCTATTCTGATACATCCCTCACTAGTCGAGCCCTAAGCTCCTATTAAGAGTATAACCTTTTATACGTACCTAATGCGAGTCAAATCCATTGACTCGTTATCCATAGCTTGCGATGGTTATTTCATTCCAATTTGTGACATTGCATGCCCATACAGCTCACCTATAAGTATAAAACTTGACAATTCAAAACATTAAATACCGGGTTCAAATGGCGATCACCATTTGACCCGTATGACTCATTTGTCCTTCCAACCATTCTTGCATACAACATACTTGCATATATATATATATATATATATATATATATATGTAAAGGTTTAAAGCATAACTTGGATAATATCCGCTTTAAAGAATATTTACTTGTTTGATCCGTAGTTACTTACGGATTCAAACTTTTCATCCTACTTTTCATTCCTTTCTATGTTTTGAATCCATCTCGTGGATTCCAACATATCGTTCATACCTTTCATTTCTTCTATGTTTTGAATCCGTTTCGCGGATTCGAACATTTCGTTCATACTCTTCAATGCTTATATGTTCTGAATCTGTCTCACGGATTCAAACATATTATTCATACTTTTCTTTCGTATTTAGTACTCTCAATTTCTTGGGAGTCTTACTACTCCTTAGGCCCACACGTCCACCTAATACCCAATTCTTCAGGACATAGGTGCAACAATTATCACGGTCTCACGAACGTCATATGTTTCTTGCGTACTGGCCAGGTACGCAATCCACATACTAGTTTCGTGCCTTCATGTAATCATCATCTTATGTCCGAAGAATTAGGTTTCGGCACGTGTAACATTTTCAAAACTTCATTACTATACCATCATTATCTTTCATTTAAAATTCTCCTTCCCTTGATAGGTTTTACCATTACATGTACTCACATATTGAATTTACGTACATGGGGTCAATTTATCTTATTACATGCCTTGGTGTCGGTCCTAGACCGCATTCGCAGATCATCCTCTCCAAATAATTATGCTTACCTTACACATAACATACTGTTAGTTTTCTTCACATACATACTTAATTACATACTTACATTCGCTTCTACCTTTAGATCTTGATCGAGTCTTGGATTGTACGGGTTCCTTGTCACAAGAGCACACATGTTTGAGTTCAAGTATTTACCTCCTCATACTTGATTTCTCTCAAACCAGGGCTCTGATACCAATGTAGGTCCCCTGGTTCGTACGGATCGTCATAGAATTGTCAATCCAATCTAGAGTGCATAATCCTCTAGACCAGAATAGCACAGAAACGAGTAGAAAAACATAATTCCAATTAAACCGATCTTTATTGACTATCTATCAAACTGATTACAATCAATAAAGATCTCGAACACACACAAAATTCGTCCAAGACCTTTGTCTCTCATGAATTCTCTCTCAAAAGCTGTTTTGGCTGACTAACCTAAACCCTAATGAAAATCCTTGTTTATATAACACAAGGTTGCAACTTGGGCTAGGGTTTCCAACATGGGCAAAGCCCAATTCGTCCCCCTATAACCCAATGTGGGTTTGGTTTAACCAAAACACTATTAATTAATTATTACAAAGCCAAACCCGCTAACTTTTATCGTTTAACTAATTACAAGATATCTAAAGACCAAATCTAAGCTGTTGTCACAAATATGCACCAACAAACTCCCCCTTGACAATAGCTTCATGAAATAACTTTGTCTTCAGCCATCTTGCATTCTTCATGTAATCTTGCAAAGTCTTTGGTCTTTGGATAGCTTCAGCTTTAATAGCTTCTGTCAGCAACAGACTCCCCCTAAGCTGATGCATCCAATCTCCAAATCTTCAAAACGTTAGCACTTGAGTAAACTCCAGTTCAACATTTGTATAGCAATCTTCAAACTCTTCAACTTTATTTGCAATGTAGAAAGGAGGTTCTACCATGCATCTAATCAAACTCTCATCTTCTCAACTCAGCAACTTCTCAGCAACATACCGATTCAATCTGGATACTATAAAACAAACATCTCGAGAAACCATAAGAATTTTTCAACAAAGTTAAATAAATTATTATTATTCAAGAGATTATATCACAGATTAAGCATTCTCAATTCATCACCAACACGCAAAACTTTTGTCCAACACACAAGACCCTGTATGATTTAAAATTTTGAACTCACTTTCTAACACCGTCTCCCCCTATCGGTAACAATTCCTCCAAGAATAACAGTTTTCCGTACGTTAAGAATTTTTAACAGAAAATGACACTATTTTTGGATTTTTATATTTTCTGAAAGCAAGTAAATAACAAAAGCAATAAACACTCTATTTTTGTGAGAATCACCGGTAAGAAGATCATATCAGCACAATCAAACTGTTTTCACACTATTAGATAATTCTTTTTATAATTTTTCGTGAAAAGCAGTCCAAGACGATTACCAGTATGTTTGTCCACTTAAACAAAATGCATGAACATTTCAAGTACCATTACCGTATGATACTTTAAGGTAATTTTATTACTGGTATACTAGTGTGTCCCACTTTAGGATGTACCCCTGCGATTAAGGTATGCACAAAGATTCATCGTAGTAGGTGAGTATACTGAATTCATCCGTTTTGTTTTACAACGATAGATAATTGGTGATCAGGTCAGTACTTCCATACAGCAAAGAGACCAAAATATCTAACGAGGGCTAAGACAAATACCATTTTTGGTACGAATTATGCATTTTGCACATTTGAATGACTCTCTAGGAGAGCTTCTTCATTTATGGGTTTTGGCATTTTTAGCTCTTTTAAGATATCCTGGTTATGCCTAGGTCAGCATGTATCTGGATGCAGCAGAAGGACAACCCTGATACCCCCGGATGAAATAATAGTATAAAGACCCAAAACCTCAGATTTTGGCAATCTATTAACGCAAGATTTAAGGTCATTAAACCATATGCCATTGATGTGTTCCCCACTCATACACAGTTCATTTAAGTTTATATCACATTGGTAAGTTGGTTATTTCATGCTTTATACCTACTGGTACATCATATGATGAAGCTGCTATCACACTTAAGCAATTCAATTTCAATTTTAGTGTGACAGTCTAACTTGCTGATGTACTATCATTTCTTCTTTTTCACACAGTGATAACTCATTTTTGATTTTCTATTTTTTATGTTTTTCATTTTTTAGTGTTTTTGGATTTTGTGGTTTTCTATATTTTTTTTACTTTTGATTTTTTAAGAAAACAATAAAATATTTACAAAATTCTTATGAAAAACCAGTTATTCAGGATTCCTCATCCCGTTGAGTTCGATTAAATGTTCAAAGCGAGCCCTGTCAAAGCTTTAGTATAAAGATCTGCCAGGTTATCTAGTGTATCGACTCGATGTAATTCAATTAGTCTCTTTTCAGCACAATCCCGTATAAAATGATGACGAATGTCAATATGTTTTGTGTGACTGTGTTTCATAGGATTTTTTGTTATAGAAATTGTAGCATTATTGTCTATCATAATAGGAGTACGAGTGAAATCCAAACCGTAATCCCGCATCTGCTGTTGTATCCAGAGAACTCGAGAGCAACAGCTACCCGCATCAATATATTCAGCTTCACACGTAGAGGTAGACACACAAGATTGCTTCTTGCATTGCCAAGACACAATCCTGCCGCCTAAGAACTGACAACCACCTGTTGTAGACTTTCTCGAAGACTTGCATCCTCCGAAGTCTGAGTCAGTGTAAGCAACAAACTTCAAATCACTATCAGCTGGATACCACAACCCAAGTTTAGGTTTTCCCTTCAAGTAACGAAGAATACGCTTCACAGCTTTCATGTGTGACTCTTTTGGATTTGCCTAATATCTGGCACACAGATATATGGCAAACATAATATCTGGTCTTAAAGCAGTCAAGTACATTAGAGAACCAATCATTGCCCTGTATTGACTTGGATCAACATCTTCAGTACTTTCATGATCTGGGCCAAGATTGTGATTCTCGCAAATGGGTGTGTTGAAAGTAGTGCAATCATCCATTTTGAAACAAGCCAAAATGTCATACACATACTTTGTCTGATGAATAAACATTCCATCCTTCTTCTGTTCAACTTGTAATCCTAGAAAGTAGGACAGCTCACCCATAGCGCTCATTTCAAACTTGCTCTTCATCACCTTCTCAAACTCTTGACACATGCTTTCGTCTGATGACCCAAAGATGATGTTATCCACGTATACCTGTACCAGCAGAAAATCTTCCTTCTTTCTCTTAATGAACAGTGTACTGTCAATCTGACCTCTTTCAAAACCATTCTTGATCAGATGTGTAGACAGTGTCTCGTACCACGCCCTGGGTGCTTAATGTAATCCATACAAAGCCTTATCAAGCTTGTACACATGATCTGGATAATCTGGATCAACGAACCCATCTGGTTGTGAGACATACACCACTTCTTGGACTTTCCCGTAAAGAAATGCACTCTTCACGTCTAGTTGGAAAACTTTGAAGCCCTTGAATGAAGCAAAGGCTAGGAACAAACAGATTGCTTCCAACCTTGCCACTGGTGCAAACACTTTATTGTAATCAATCCCTTCTTGTTGATTGAAACCTTTTAACACCAATCGAGCCTTGTTTCGCGTTAGTATCCCTCTATCATCTTTCTTGCACTTAAACAAGCACTTAATGCCAATTTCCTTTTCACCATTAGGAAGGTCCACTAACTCCCAAACCTTCAACTTAGCAAACTGGACCCATTCCTCTTGCATAGCTTCAACCCATGAATTGTCTTTTAGAGCCATATGAATGTTCTTTGGCTCCTCTTGGGAAATAAAGCAACTATACAAGCACTCGTTCACAATCCCAGTCTTATCAATCGAAACAAATAAACATGTATTCGCTGCTATGCTTCCCCTTGTCTGAACACCTGCAGTAGGATCTCCAAGTATCATGTTAACTGGATGATCTCTATTTGCTCGTGTAGTAGCAACGGTATCGACTTCTAAATTATCACCCAGATTTGATCCAATCTCCCCCTGAATATTCTGATTTGCAAACGGATTAATGAAATCCTCCCCCTGAATAGGTTCAGACTCACTATTGCTTGAATCATAAACAACAACACTTGAGGAAGTCTCCGGACCATCTGTCATAGAAACACTCGATCTAGGCATGAACTCGCCTTCATCATCTTCACTGATCACTGTTTGAATTAACTGAGAATCATCCGCATTTGAAAACTCAGGAATATTAAATGATTTAAAAACACTTTCATAATCATATAATATAGCAGGACCACTCGTTGATTGTTGAGGTTTGTATGTAGTAATTTCAACATTAAAAACAACCTCAATTTTACCAGTTTTTAGATTAAAAACCCTTTTATTCGGTGTGCCAGGTACGTAACCTACAAAGTAGCCTTCATCAGCCATCTCACCGAATTTTTGTTTATCTTTGTTTCGCACAATGGTGCAGGGTAATCCAAATGGTTCAAAGCATGTTAAGTTTGGTTTCTCGTTAAACATAAGTTCATGACATGTTTTGTTAAATCGTTTAACAGTTAAAACTTTGTTTAGGACATAACAAGCTGTATTCAAAGCTTCTCCCTAGAAAAGAACTGGAAGCTTTGAATCTGAAAGCATAGTCCTAGCGGCTTCAATCAACGTCCTATTTTTCCTCTCAGCGTCTCCATTCTGTTGAGTTGTATAAGGAGAAAAATATTGGTGTTCTATTCCCTTGCGAAGACAGTAGAGATCCAGAATCTGATTCTTGAACTCCATGCCATTATCACTCCTTATCCTCTTGATCCTTGCTTCATGGACGTTCTCCAATTTTGTAAAAAGATCTATCAGCATCTCAGCTGTCTCATCTTTTGTACCTAAAAAGAAAACCCATGAATAACATGAGTAATCATCTGTGACAACAAGACAATAGTACTTTCCACCTATGCTTCTCACGTTCACTGGACCGAATAAATCCATGTGAAGTAATTCATAAGGGGCATCTATGGAATTTACTATTTTAGACTTATGAGGTTTCTTGTGTTGTTTTCCCTTTTGACATGGAAGACATTTATCTTCCACGTGAAACCTCTGCATTGGAACCCCTTTCACTAGCTCATTTTTAATAATGTAATTCATTTTACGATAGTGAATATGGGCCATACGTCTGTGCCACAACATCGATTCAGCTTCAGATGATTTTGATAATAAACACGCCACCACAGCAGTCGGATCCTTAGCACCCATGTCCATGACATAAGTGTCATTTCTCCTTGGCGCTTTCATCACTATCCAATCGTCCGGAATAACCAAACCCGGTTTCAACACTAATGCTACAGTCTTAGTAAAATGGACCGAGTGACCCTTGTCGCAGACTTGTGACATGCTCATCAGATTGTGCTTAAGTTGCTCAATATAGTTCACTTTGACCAGTGTGATCTTCCCATTGGTCACTTTTCCTTGACCTGTAATCCTACCACCTTTAGCACCAGCAAAGTTCACATGCCCACCATCATAATTTTCAAACTCTGTCAACAATCTCGCATCCCCTGTCATGTGCCTGGAGCAGCCACTATCAACATACCATAAGTTGATAATCCTCCTTAGCAGCTCCTGCACACACCAACCAAGAAATTAGTTAGATTGGGGGACCCAAGCCTTAATGGTCTTGGGTCGTCCAAATTCACCAACTACTAGAACATCCATCCAATATCCATTACTCCTAATAGGAGTCTTGGATCTCAGACCTGTTGATGGAATTTGATTTTGATTTCCACTAGGTCTATGATCCTGAGGGTTCCTATATGTGTTTGGACTATTTGACCTTTGAAAATTTTGATTTTGTTATCTTGATTTTTGATTGTTGTAATTTCTAAAGCCATTATTATAAAAAGTTCGACCACCATTATTTTGGTATCGATTTTGATATTGACCTTGACTTCTGAAATTATTTGAATTATAATTGTGCATTCTAGGTGAACTGCTTCTAGGTCTCTCATATCTACCTGATGTAGATTCAGGCTGAAATCTTGGTTGATTTCTTTGAAAACGAGGAACTTGTGGAGTTCCTTTTTCAGCTTTATCTACACTAACAACAACACCCTCATGTTGCTTAGAAGCAGATTTCTTTGGAGAATTAGACACTTCTTCTCATTATCACCACTTTTCTCTGGTGATTTCTCTCTCTTTTCTCACTAACTTGTGCTTCAGTCTTTTTGTTAGGACAGCAGCTAGCTACATGTCCCTTTATATGACACCTGAAGCACGATCTCTTTTTCGAAGACTTCTTTACAGAAGCCTTAGAAGTAGATCCTTCATTTGATGATGATGCCTTAGAAGGATTTGGTTCAGTTTGCTTGGATTCAAATTTTTCTTTGTTTTTATTTTTAGCAAACTCTACATTTGATTCTTTTTCAATAACAGTTGTCTCATTTTTCAAGTCACTACCCTGAACAAAATTAACCTTTTAATTAACAAAAGTTTGGTGTTTGTTTTTAGGAGGTGAATTAATCCTTTTCAAGACAGGTTCACTGTTATTTTCCTTCTTAACACTAGCATCATCACTTTCAGTCCCATCACCTTGACTTGATGTGAAACTACTTGGTGATGTTGACATAAAGTCTGTTAGCTCATCTTCATGAGGCAAGAAAGAATAGTCATGACTAACAGGAGGTGCAACTTCATTGAACCCATGGAAGCCCACACTGGTTTTGTCATTACTTTTCTTCAAGCCACCCATCATATGTTTCATTACAAAAGTAGAATTTCTGAATTGACTCATTTTCTTTTCAAGTTCAACAATTTTGAGTTGTGCATCTGACAACTCTTTGCATTTTTCAGAAATCTCTTTTGTTTTCTCACTCATCATATCATGAGCTATGTCTATGATTTGAAGTTTTTGTTTAATTTGCAGGTTAATGGTTCAATTTCACCTTCATAACCTTTTATCTTCTTTAAATATAACGACTCGTTTCTTTTAGCAAAAAAGTTTGATTCTTTTATGTTAGACATCTCGTTTACCAGACTTTGGTTTTGTGTTGACAACCTGTCAACCTCACCCTGTAATTCACGACATTTTAAACACACATAAATTAGAACGCACCTCTCCTATTGGTTTGTCAAGGTTGGCCATGAGAGCAGCAAGCTGAGCTTCCATTCTTTTATATTTAGCTTCCTTCTCTTCAGCTTCCTTTTCATAGTCAGACTTTAGTTGTTCTTCTTCAGCTTCAGTTGTCTGATCAGCCTTATCTCCTTCAACTTTACTCTCTTTCTCCACATCATCATCCACTTTTGCTTCAGCATCTTCCACAGTAGCTTCAGCATCATCAAATGGCACTATCTCTGCCATGAATGAGTGGCATTCTCATTATCTTCCAGATGAACACTCCAATCATATGAACCTTCTCGTGCTGTAGAGATCAAAGCTTTTGATCCAGAGTTGTTTGATGCATTTCTGTTATTTGAACTTTGACTCAAAGACTCTGTCTTTGGTCTTTTACATTCTCTAGCAAAGTGTCCATAACTTTGACAGTTGAAACACCAAACCTTGGTCTTGTCAAAACCAACCGTCTTCCCATGAACTTCCTTCCTGTTCTATTTATAAACCTCTTCACTCTCCTGGAGATCATGGCCATTTTCCACTGTAGATCCATCTCTTCTAAGTCATCAGGGTCAACCTGGTCATAATCTTCATCAAAAGTAGCTGGATCAGATATCTTCCCCTGAATGTAATTCTCGTAAGAAGCAATGAATGAGGCGAGCAATGCTAGATGTTCTTCAACAGCCTTCACACTTATAGGCATAGACTTGGTACTGCTGCTCTGATTTGTAGTTGATGTTCTCTTAGCACCTGTAGATCCTCCAGAAGCAGCTACGAAACACACATCACCATCTTCATTCACAGTAACCTGCTCATTCTCACACGACAGAAACGCAGTAGCAGAATCGCTAGACGCGTTGTGAGATGAAGAAGATGGAAGTTCGTTGTAAATCCCTGGATCTTGAACCTGATCGTATCCTGTCTCCTTCTTCTTCATGTTGAGCTCGTATGCTCTCAGCTTCCCTACTACCTCTTCAAGGTCTTTTGTGTTATATTCTGCCTCCCCTTTGATCATGAGAGTATAGATATCCCACTTTGAAGGTAATGCATCAAGCAGCTTGTCATTGATCTCAACGTCAGTATAGTTATCTATGTCATAGTTGTCCATTTCTGACATTAGATGGTAGTGTCTCGTGATGATATCTTCAAGTGACTCATTTCTCATACACTTGAAGACAGCATATTGCTTCTTCAGTAGATCCACTTTATTCTTTTTGACATCTTCATTTCCTTGATACCTCTTTTCTAGTGCATCCCACATTTCATTAGAAGTAGTGTACTTCTTGAAGGTATGTTTGATGCCATCAGGTAAAGACATCTTGATAGCAGCTAAGGGTGTCTTTTCAGATCTTCTTATCAGCATCTTCCATGTTCACATAGGCAGTGACACGTTGTCTGCCTTCAAAATCGTGTGTTGGTAACGTGTACCCATCTTCAATACACAACCACATGCGTGTGTCCTGGTATTCAATGAAAGACTGAAACCTGTCTTTCCATGTTCGGTAGTTCTCCACCTTCATCATCTTAGGCGGTTTTTTTGTGGAACCAACTTCATGCTCCATCCTCAAAAGTTTGTTCAAATTTGTCATGTTCGACATTTTAACGTAACAGGCTGGTAAAACCGTACAAAAAGTGTCCGAAAACTGTGATTACCAAATTACACCGTTAGAATCGTCTCGAAATTACGAATCTAATGATATATAACTTTTTTTTGTCCTAAAAATACGTGGAGTCCAACGGTGCAGACGGTTTGTCGAGATGAGCCATGGATCGTTTTTATTTGCGAAATAGAGAAATTTTATCGACGCTTGCCTAGAAAAATTCCACCCCTTATTAAATACTCTACTAATTTCGCTGATAAGTCAAATTAATTTCGCAGGTTAGGTTGCAGTTCAATTTCGCTGGTCAAGCCAGCTGAAAGGTCAATTTCGCTGTCAAGTTCGCTGGTTAATTTCGCTATTACGACGACTGGTAAAGTCGTTGATCACCGTGATAATTTCGCTGAGGACAATAACACGGTTAACAAAGTCACCATTGGATTTTAATTTCGCCGGTCAGTTAATTTCACTGGTTAATCAGAGTATTTATTCGAAATCAGCAAATCCTCCATAAACAAATCTTCTCAGAATTTTAACAGATCTCTTTCTAACAGAATCCTGCAAGATTAAACAACCAAATCAGAACAAATTTTCGAAAATATGAAGAACATGAAGAACAGTCTTCGAATCTTCAAATGTTTCCAGCCAAAATTCTTCAAGAAATCAAACAAAAACTGTCCCGAAAACCTGCAAATCAGCAAAACTAAAAACACAGTAAGATCAAAGCAGCCACAAATTCACAGAAATATATTAAAACTCAAGAAATTCGAAAACCCTAGTTTTTAGGTTTAAAATTTTCAAAAATTTAAACACTTCAACCCGAATTATGCAGATCACAATTCTGAACCGAGCTTCTTCAAGAGCCTAATGCTCTGATACCAATTGTAGGTCCCCAGGTTCGTACGGATCATCACAAAATTGTCAATCCAATCTAGAGTGCTGAATCCTCTAGACCAGAATAGCACAGAAACGAGAAGAAAAACAAAATTCCAATTAAACCGATCTTTATTTATTATCTATCAAAATGATTACAATCAATCAAGATCTCGAACACACACAAAATTCGTCCAAGACCTTTATCTCTCACGAATTCTCTCGCAAAAGTTGTTTTGGCTGATTAACCTAAACCCTAATGCAAAGCCTTGTTTATATAACACAAGGTTGCAACTTGGGCTAGGGTTTCCAACATGGGCAAAGCCCAATTCGTCCCCTATAACCCAATGTGGGTTTGGTTTAGCCTAAACATTATTAATTAACTATTACAAAGCCAAACCCGCTAACTGTTTATCGTTTAACTAATTACAAGATATCCAAAGACCAAATCTAAGCTGTTGTCATAGATATGCACCAACAACCAACTTGTAGGACCCTAAACACGTAATAACTAAAAAATGACGCAGCGGAAATATGAGCCTTAAAATTTCTTTCTTTAATAACGACATTTCTTACGTGAGGGCTAAATTACAAAATGTCATACGTTTTATAAAAGGACTTCACAACATTCATACTTAAATTAATACTTCAAGGCGTTACATAATACAAGCTATGTGACTGTTCTTCCGTACAATCCTTGCTCTTTGACTCGATCTACGCCCGCTTAACTTCGTTAGTGGTAGAGGAAATCCGTGTGATACCTGTGGACATCATATACAACTTAACCATTAGTCATTAACACATCATACAACATTACTCTATATAACTGGAAATCGTATAACATTCCATAAAGTAAACATGGAATTATCCAAGCATTCTCTTAGATACTCTTAATCCAAGTCCGGCTTCAATTCCTCATGAACCCGACGATTTTATACGCATTTCATTTCAAACTCAAGGCACATCATTAGTAATCGTCAATACCCAGACATCTTGAAACCATTCCTACGTACATTCATAGCATCTTACATTCATACATGCATACCTTCCTACCTACGTACATGCAATCATATACACCTATATACATGCTTACATTCATACACGCATACATACATACGAATACTTGTTTACTACTTTTATACACATAACCTTATACTAACATGTAATATTCACAACTTTCCATAATATAGGTGTTATACATATTGACATACATACTTACTCGTTCCTAGACACGTTTACCTATAGATTTCCTTCTCTAACACGAAGGTAAATCCATTCTAATACTATATGGAGACCCATAACATTCTCATACATTCAAAACCAACTTAAACAATAAATACCAGGCCTTGAAAGCCATTGAAAACAAGTTCCATAACCAAAACGAGCAAAAAAAAACAATTCGCCAGCAGTAAGGTCTCTCGCGGGCCGCGAGAGCCTTGCCTGCTTACTTCGCAGGGCGCGACAGACTCCACCGTAGGCTTCAGTGACTACAGTAGCTTACGGTGGTACTAAAAAATCTGCGGTGCCTATATACTGCCTTACGGTGGGGGAAAGGTCTTCAGCACCTACCGTAGCCTACGGTGGGCACCGTAAGCTATGGTGGTGCCCAGCTCAGCCTTCATTTTTAACACCAAAACTCTCATAACTTGATCATTTTACATCCGTATCACTTGGGACTTGATCCTGCTTGTCCGTAAAACAAATTCCTACATAAATGACTAGGAATCCTTACCCCGGGTCTTCAATCCTTATGAATTTCGTTATTGTTACATTGCTTATGCGTATTTATTCGACCCGTTTAATCCCACCAATTTACCTTCGTCTAACTAAGTCAATACTTATCTTAATACTCTAATTCATTACACAACCTTGCATGATTTCTCCACATTCATAAACATGAAAATTCTATATAACTACTAAGAAGTGAATCGGAATCACTTACCTTTAGCGTCCATGTTCATTTTTGCCTCATTGTTTCCTCTTGACCCGTTAGCCATCCATGCTTGAGTAAATTGCCAAGATTTCCATCCTTACATATCATTACGTTCATTACACGGTTAGCATATGTTGGCATACATACAAACAATCATTTACTTTTTCATTCATACATTACATGACTTTAGTTAGTCAATTGCCACATATATAAAGCATATACTAATAACCACTTCATTCCAAATCTACATAACCTAATGATCATCATTCATAACACATCAATCATCTAATACATAGCACATTAACTTTCTATTCCAACAAATGTGTCCAAGAGTCAATGCATGATAATCATACGTTGTTGACTTTATAAGTCAACTGCCCTATCCATGTACTTTCGAATTATGTACATAAATCCATCTTAAAACGGTAGACCATATTAATAACACTGTATGCATTTCATACTCATACTAGATGACATATACACCTACATGGTCATCTAGTTATATATACATATCCATACATGATCCGTTCCCTCTACACTAGCATTCTCATACTGTAATATACTAAAATTCAGAAACCCTAAAATAATAAATATTGAATAAATATGTTGGATCTTACACTAAATGCGTAGTCAAATTTGATTAAGTGATTATCAACAAGTACCAGACATTTTATTTAATACACATTAATTAACAAACTTGTATGTATAACAAATAATATAACATGTCGGATATTAGATGTTTGGTAAACTAATCAATTGCATTATTATTTTAGAAAATAAATAGTAGTAATAATATTTATCAATAATAATAACGATAATATATAAATTGGATTAATATAAATGTGTCATCTAATATATATAAACCAAGTTACTTTTTGTAGGGTTATATAATATTTGGGAGTTATTAGTCCATAAAGTGAATATTAAGAAACTGAAATGCTAGTTAAAAAAAAAGGACTGTTGAAGTTTTAAAGAGAATTAAATTAAGGAATGATTTATTTGACAAACATACGTAGCTTTGATTGAGATTTCAATTCCATCTTCAAATGATTTAATTGCTCAATGACCATAAACCCATGGAATATATATCGACACAGCCAATCTACCTTCGAAAATTTTGCATCTCCTAACTTTCTGTGACAAACCCTTCAACGCTCAAACCCAGGGGCGGACCTGTAGTTGTGTTGGGCGTAGCCCGGGCTCGGCGCAAGTTTTTACCAGTAGTGTAAAAGTTTTTTTTTTTCGATTTTGATACATAGGACACCCCTAAACAAGTACGATGACACCCCTCAAATATTTTTTTACAAAATAATAAGCCTAGTTGGTAAGCCCAAATAAGTAAATAATAGCACATTAGGTAAGCCCAAATAAGTAAATAATAGCACAAGATTGAATGATTATTGATTTTTTTTTGAAAGGTGTGAATTATTCGCGAATGTCGGGAGGTCTAGTATACGTTGTCTTAACCGGGTCCGCGCTAGAGAGCCCCCTCGCACAATAGATCCCCAATTTAAACCCCTCAATGAGAAACCCCTATCACCAAGACTCGAACTTGAGACCTTGAGGGGAAAACTCACCCGAGCCCACCATAAGTGGAACTTAAATACCCGTGGCCACCACTAGAGCACTAGTGATGGTTGAATGATTATTGATTTGGGCGGCATGTTTAATCAGTAAGGGATATCAAACGTCTCCAATAGTCAGACGTCAAACACAAAAAAGAGCAAAAAACGATCAGCGAAATCGAAATCGAACGAACAACGAAGAACGAACCCTGTTATGTTCGATTTCGAAGATTTTTTAATTTTTTTGATTAGCAGCAGATTAGCAGAACATTGAACGTACAGAACAGAATAGAACTAGTAGTGTATTTCGATTTCGAAAAAAAATACAGGTTTGTTTGATTGTTATTGACTTATTCAGTGTTTGATTGATAATTGTTATTCATTATTCAATGTTTGATTGTTATTCACTTATTCAGGTTTGTTCGATTTCGAACAGAAATACAGGTTTGTTTCGATTTCGAACAGATTCTTTGATTACTTGTTAGTTTGATGATTGATAATTGTTCGATAATTGGCACTTTGGCAGCAGCACATTGAACAGAACTACAGAAGATCATCTTCGAACGCATATTTCTTGTCCTTTAGTTTATCGGGTAGTTAAGTTATCTTTGCTTGTACCGGTTGCAACCACAATCGTTGAAAGATGTTTTTCGAAATTGAAGCTTGTCAAGACGGATTTACGCAATCGGATGGGCCAAGAATTTTTGAACAATGCTATGGTTTGTGCGGTCGAAAATGATTTTTTTACGTGAAGTAAAAGACGACGATGTGATGGAACGATTTCAAACTATGAAAAAAAGAGGACAAATCTATTAGGTAATTGTTTTACTTTATTTATTTATTGTCGTTTTTTTTAATATTGTATGATTGTATGGTAAAAAAAAAAATTTGGGATACCCCTGAGTTAGTGTTCTAGTTCCGCCACTGCTCGAACCTCACATGTTCGTCGCATACCAGCCATACGCCACCGTAAACACCACAGCCGCAAACCTTCGCCGACATCACCAACAAACCACCACCAATATTATTCACGAATCAGATTAACCGCGCCGCCATGAGCCTTATCGCCTCCGCTATCAGTCTCGATTCAGTCCGCGACCAAAACCACCATCATTTGTACTAGGATTTTAGCCGCCATCCTTGCTCACCTTCACTACACGAACCGCCGTCGCACTTCGCCGACAAATAAGCAGCCGCACCACTTTGCCTCCACGAACCAGACCCATCGCCACACATCATATAGTCGACCACTGTGAATCGCCAGCGTCGTTACTCCATTCCGCTGGTCCGACGTCTCTGGTCGTTGTTCTCGTTTCATCCGATTTCGGTTTGCAATATTTTAAGGACGAATCGATTTGGATTTTCCTTTGCTTTGCTAAATCAAGGTACGGATTATGTTTCTTTTAATCATAGTATAAATTTATTTCTGTTACTTTGTAGTACGGATTTTCACATATCGGTCAGTCTTCATTATGTTATTGTGATATCTTTTAGTCTTTTTGAAAATTGTCCGTTAGCTCTCTTTATGTTGGTATTGTATGTGTAGATTATTAGTATGTTATAGCATGTCATACCTCAGACTTGTACTCATGGTCGCATGCTCCTGTTGGTAATCAATTTTAGTTGTCTGTAAATTATTTACATGACCTAAGCTTTTGTACTCTGTCACCCGAGCATTTCTGACTTGTCATTTGGGCGTCAACGACATGAACACTTTCCGTGACAGTGCGTAATCAAAATCACGGTGTCTCTGACTTGTGCTTGTGTAGCACCTTGGCCCCTTAGAGGCGTATGGATCGATCCTAGTTCTGTTTCTGACTTCTGTTTCTGACTTCTGGGGGATGGAATAATGAGTGCACGCCACACTCACCATCTCATTGGTGCATAGAGTAGCTACCTGTGTACCCCTCTGTTTCTGGCTCTGGGTGCTTCTGTGTTACACGACTTATTTTGTTGATATATCTGTCGTGTAAGTTAGTATATGTTTCAGTATTTGAATATGTTCTGTTTCTGATTATGTTATGATAAGTTATGTGTGCATCTGATTATATGTACTCTGATTATGGGTTCGATTGTGTACCGGATTATGTTTCTGATATGTTCAGTATTTGATTCTGTTATGCATTAGTTATATGTGTTTTGACTCAGTATCTCTATCGGTTTGTGTCACTTCCGTCTCAGTATCAGTTCGATTTGGATTCAGATTTCATGTTATACGTTTAGTTTGTATCCGTCAGAATCTTTGTTTAGTATTTGATCCAAGGTCTGTTCTATATTTGTCATCGAATCATGTCCTTGTTTCATGTCGATTGTCCAGGTCATTTCAAGAAACTTTATAAGGATTAAATTTTTACACTTTTAAACTTAGGTTCTCTAATGTATTTTGTTTATTAAATATAATCTCCAAAGCTATGAAAACAAGTATCTTGATTAAATAGTAACTTTTGAAATATGACAAACTCACAGATAGTAATTTTAATCCAAATATTTATTTAAAAATAATATTTTTGAATGTTCATTTCTTTTAAACGTTATAAGATTTTTAAACCGTATTTAAAATGTTTCGGTCAATGTATTTGTTTTTGTTTTTAGTCTTGTTTCTGTATCGGTTTCCCATGTCGGTTTTTTTTGAAATTTATAATAAGTATTTTGTTTAGAAATCTAGGTTATTCAACTTACTCTACTTTTTATATATAAGGTCTTCAAAGTTAGAAAATTTGTTAATTTTCTGTAATAACGATTTGCTATTAAATATGATAAATTATTATATCTTGATAAAATTCAAATGTTCAAATAAGAAAATAGTTTTGCCAAGTACCGCATATTTAAAATAATAGCATTATTAAATGATTAAATTGTTGGATCGTTGTTTGACCCGATTGAGTCGATCAAAAGAGTTTTACATCCAGTTCAAAGGCGGAATCAGAGAACTAGACACAGAAACAGCTTGATAATCTAATATCTGTCACTTATATTGCATTTAACAACTCTTACAACCTTGACAGTAATCCGGCAGCACTTCGTTACAGTTCTGAAGTCATGTCAAATGAAATGACAAGTACCCTATTTATACTAGTGTGATTCCACTCGAAATGACATGGTGCATTTTGGAGCAGAATCAGAACTTTCTGATTTCCCACGAAATGGCACCTTGCACTTAAGAGCGGAATCAGCACTTAAGATCTGAACAACTGTTTCTCGAACCTCGGGCACTGATAAATCTATCCTAACCTATTACATGAAACAAGACGAAGTCAATAGACGTAATGCACTAACAGACTCCCCCTCGGATATTGACGAAGTCTTCAGTGACTAATCTTCAATATGACACATCTTCAGTCTTGATCATTCTGCCTTTTCTTTCAAGTTGTAACAATGTAAGCATCCAACAATATTTCTCTTCTTCCATCAGCTTCAGGCTCCCCCTTTCGTCAAGCTTCCGTGCTTTGGGATCGACACCTAGCTTTCCATCTACAAGCTTCTCTTTGCTTCAAATTTGTCTTCAGACTCCCCCTTAGACTCTGCTCTCGGGATCGTAGTCTGGACTATTCCTGCAAACACTCAACCATTCATAAATACAATGTTTTCGTATTATCAATCAATCTTCTCTAATCCACTTCCCCTATCAACAAACTTCATTGATCTAGCAGCATTAAAGAATCCAACTCCCTCACAGTTTATCATCCAAGTCCAAATTAATGACCTTGGAGATATCACAAACTGTTTTTGAAATTTTTGATTTTAATTCAAGTTTCAAATTAATGAACTTGTTTTATTTTCAGAAACACAATCAACTTACTTAGATTTTGAAACTCAGCATTTCAAATATCGGTTGTAAAAAATAATGCAGAAATCAAAATCTTTTTGTATTTTCTGAAAATATAAAGCAGTAAAGAAATATGTACAAACATATTTACAGACAATATTTTTGTTTGAGTATGCGTCAGAAGATCATATCAGTTTTTGACAAGTCACAAGTACCGTTGAGCTTTTTAACACTTTAAGAATTAAACAATTCACTTAGATTGTCGATATACTGGTCCACTTAAATTTTCATACAAATTTCAACAGATTCAGGATACGATTTAGGTGTAATAAAGACTTAAACTCATTCATGTGTCCCACCTCTTGAATATACTCCCGTATCCAGATCCCAATATTCAGTCTTACAGGTAAGTATAACACAAATGATATCTGTAAGGGGTTAATAATTTATGAAGAATCATGAGAGCTCAGGTCAGAACTACCGTTCAGCAGAGAGATCATGACTCAACTTGTAGGTGTGTCCTCTTTAGAGGATCTTTTTTACAACAGCATTGCTAAGGAATTTTATTGTCTTATCATATATGTTGAGGGTGATGCTATGTTTCAAGCATTGCGAAAAGTATTATTCGAGGACTAGGTCAGAACTTCCATTCAGCAGAAGTCCCGGAATAATACCCCAGATATCACTGAGTATAAAAACCTAGTATATCAGAAAAAGGAACCTTTCAAACGAGATTTCAGGGGTTACCTATATATCAAAGTAGTGTTCCCCACGAAATAAGTAAGTTTGAATTTAGGTTTGTATCCCGAAAAAGTTTACTAAGTGTATGAAAACCTATCGGCATATCATCAGTGAGATCGTTTAACACATTTAAACTTTCCATTTCTTTAGCATACTGTAACTGTCTACTGATGTACTATCATTTCCTCTTTTTACGCAAAAACTCAATTTTTGAATTTTATCATGTTTTTGACTTTTTCAAATTTTCAAATGTTTTTGTATTTTCTAACAACATTACTCCCCCTAAAATGCAAAACCATTTAAAGAAAATTTGACAACCAATACTGATAGCTTTGTCTCGCCATCCATTTTCTGCATCTCATGCTCTGTTTTGCAGAAAATATAACACTTTAAGCAGAAAATATAACATACCCCCATGATTTACAACCCATTGATTTTTACAGTTTGAAAACTGTTTTTCAACCTGATGAAAGTAATCATGTTTGTTCAGCCGTGAGGGTTTCGGCGTATTCAATCAACACATATTTTTGTAATTTTGGATATTTGACAAAAATTAAAAACAAACATATTTTTGGTTTTTCAAATTTTTCAATTTTTAGGGTTTTTGAAATATTGTTTATTTATTTACAGAAAACATATAAACTTCCTGTTTCAACCAATACAGGATCCAGCAGCCTCCTCTCCTTGTTGTGCCAGGCTGCTCCAACCTCCATTCTCACAATCTTCAGATTTATTGAGCACCTGCACATTCAGACTACTTGAATTACTTGAACAATTTAGCCCAGGTCTTTTGAACCTTAGGCATTTCAACACAATAATTTTCATTCAATGCTGGAAATTCTTTGTCATTTTTCACAAAAACTTTCTCAATTTTAACTTCAACTTTCTCATCTTTTACCAAATCAACATGTTTCTTAACACTCCATGTTTGACCTTTTGGTGTTCCTCGTTTGTAAAAATGTGAAACTTTTTGAACATTTTGATTTTGAACAACAACTCTTGGTTTCCAAAACTCTTGAGGTTTTGTCATATCAACAGTTGTTTTCCAACTTTGTGTTGTTCTAAATCTGGATGTGTGAGAATTCCAAGTCTGTCTAGAATCGAACCTGTTTGGGTTTGATTTCCAATTTTGATTTGAAGCAAACTTGTTTGTATTGTACCTCCAAGTTTGTTTCGAATCAAATTTGGTTGACCTTTGTCTCACATTCTCATATTTTTGTTTCTCAGCATCAATCTTATTTTTGTCAACATCCACAGGTTTTAGATTAGGACACTTGCGTGCAAGATGTCCTTTTTGATCACATTTGAAACATGTTCTCATGGACACATCTTTGACCTGTGGTTGTTGCTTTTTCTTATTAGCAAAGAACTCATCATTAGACTGTCTCATTTTAAGTTCTTTTTCTTCTGCTAAACTGTTTCCCTGAACAAAACTCATTTTTTCCTGAAAATTCGGAGTTTCATTTCTTTTCCAACTTTGTTTCTTCTTATAACCTAACCCAGCCTTCATATTCTTCTTTTTGAAACCAGGTTTGTTATACGAACCTTTACGACTCTTACCAACAAACTTTGAAATTTCAGACTTCTCAATCTCAACCATTTTGAAAACTTTATCAACTTTTTCTGAAATCACATTCTGAATCGGGAATACAACATCTAAGAACAATTTGTCCGATCCAATCATGGTATAAACCAATCCTTTTGAATCATCATTCAAACTTTTCTCGGATTTTGTGTTTTTCAGATATCCATCATGAAGATTTCTTTCATCTTCATCCTGTGATTCAGATTTACCTGTATCAACCGACTCTTCTTTCAACACACTTTCAACGACTTTACCTACCACCTCTGAATCATGAGAATCATCAGATTTGGAATAGGTTATGTCAATGTTGTCTGGCAATTGGTCTACCATGTTGAAAGCTTTTTCAACCTTTTCCTCATCATAAAATGCAAATTTTCCCGGTGGGGGAACTTGATGAAACTCTGAGCCAATACCTTTCTTGTTCTGCTCAGACTCACCATCACCCGGTTTTATATTGAAAATTCGTTCAAGCACATATGACGACACGTGGTAACTCTTTAACTTGTTGTTATCCTGTTCTAAATCAGCAATCTGTCGCTTTAACTTAGCAACATCCTCAATATAGGAATTAACAACATCTTGTTTTATAGAATACATTCGTTTAAGCTCTTTGGTTGTTTCAGACATATAATTCATTCTAGATTGAGCATATTTCATTTCATCTTTTATTTTATCATATGACTCTTTTGTAATGTGATATGATAATTTCATTGAGTCATATTCCTTTTTCATTTCTTGACAAGCAATTTCTTTTTGTTCACATTCATTTGTCATTTTCAAAACATTCTCTTTCAAAACTTCATTTTCCTTTTCTAATTTGTTACATTTTTCTGAAAGTTTATCATCATTTTCTTTAAAAACTTTTTCTTTTTCTAGCATTTCTTTGCATTTTTCTTTGAAAATCTTTTCAATTTTTGTGAACTCAAGATCTCTTGTTCTAAATTGCTCATCTTTTTCAGTACAAGCTCTGCATGATTCCATGCATTTCTTGCACTGATCAATCAGTTTCAAGTTTTCAGAATCAGAATTTACCTCAGTGATTGGCACTTCGGTGTTTTCAGCAACCTCTGTCTGCTCAGCAACATTCTTCTTTTCTTCAACACCGACTTCATCACCAACATTATCAGCTTCCTCATTCTCATTCTTTTCTTCTTTTTCTTTTTTCTTCACCTCTTCTTCAATCTGCTGTTCTTCAGTAACAGCTTTCTCAACCTCTTCATTCACAACAACTTCTTCACTTTTGATTTCCTTCACAGCTTCAACTTCAACAGTTTCTGCTTTAACCTCTTCAGCAGCTTTCTTCAGATTTTCACCATTTCTTCAACATTCTTCTTCATTCTCTCCTCATCCCTTTTTCTCAGACACGATAACATAGCATATCTAATCTCCTTTTCAAATCTCTTAGCGTATGTGTCATCTTTCAATACATTTCTATAGTATTCAGCTCTCAACGGGACTTTGAGAAGAACATCATCGAAGATTATGTCTTTCTTGGGAACAACCGGTTCTCCTTCTCTGTTATAGTAGCATTCTCTCTTTTTATCCCATCTTTTGCTACCGACAGCCATCTCATACTCCTCTTGCATATCATCCATTCTGTTGTAGACCACATTTCTTTCTCTGTAGGTCTTCTCACTCAAGATCTCTTCTCGAGTTTTTTCTTTGATCTCAACTTCTTCTTCATGGATTTCAGCAGTATCTTTGTCTTTGTTTTCATCTTGAATCTCAGCAACAAAAACAAACTTTCTTTCTTCTGTCATAGCTCTCCCATTAGCTGTTTTACGAACATTCTCTAAACGATCTTCTTCTGGACAAACTGTGCTCCAGTCAAATCCTTCATCAGGATAGATTACTGCATATGCTCTTGACTTTTCTTTTGGTTTATCTTCAATCAACTTTGGCTCTTCTCTGCTTCGATGGTAGATCGCCTTTCGATAATAATCATCATTAAATGGATGTTCATTTCCACCAACTGTAGAATTAGTGCATTCTCTCTTGAAATGACCTTTTTGCTTGCATTTGAAGCAGGTCACTTTGGATTTGTCGAATCCAAGCTTTGTTGACGCACCTCCAAGAGATTGTTTCCCGGTAATCTCCATATACCTCTGAGCTTTTCGAATACAACTAGCTAAACACCAACGGATGTCAATGAGCTCCATCTCTTCCGGATCAATCTGGTCGTAATCTTCTTTGGTCAATTCGGAGTTTCCAATTTTGCCAGCTACAAGACCTTCATATGACTCCAGAACAGATGCAAGGAAACTCATTTGTTGCTTAGCTGCATTTATGCTCATTGCAGGAGAATTCTTCAGTTTAAGAGCAATGTTGCACAGAATTTCTTCAGATTCATCAGAATTTGTCTTTGAAGATGAATGATATCCAGAATGATGACTTGTTGACGTTGTTGGTGGTTCTTTCATCTTTTCACCACTAAATGCTGTTTTTGGTGAACCAACGCCTTTATCAGAAGGCACACTGCCTTTGTAGTACAAGCCAACATTCTGTTGATGTGAAGAATCAGTCATCTTGTTTTGCTTTTGTAGCTCCAGATCATGACTTTCAATCTTTTCAAACAAAGCATCAAGAGTAATTGTATCATACAAAGCATCATTTTCAAAATAAAAACAAACGTTTGCCACTGATCAGCTCGTGGTAACGCTTCAATCACTTTATCTATAAGTTCCTCTCTTGTTTTATTTATCTCTAATCTCTCCAATTCAATTTTAAGATGACAGAATCTCTCAATCATTTGTCTCACTGTCTCTCCTTTAATATTATCAAACATATCAAATTCTTTCTTTAATAAAGCGATTTTGTTCTTTTTAATCTGTTTACCCCCCTCAGCTTTAACTCGTAAAGCTTCCCAAACAGATTTAGATGACCCATCATGAGTTAGTAAAGCAAAAATATCATTTCTGATTGCTGACTGGATCAATGCTATCATTCTCTGTTCAGCTCCGTATTCAGCTTTATCTTCTCTGGAAAACTTCTTAAATACAAGATCTTCGCCTTTCTCATCTTTTGGTTTTTCATGTCCATACTCCAAGCAGAACCAGCTTTCATGAGCATACGCTTTTGCCCAGTTTATGAAACGTTCTTTCCACCAGGTATAATCTTCAATGCTTTCCAGAGTTGGTGACTTTGAGTGAGTTCCATAAAAGTTATCATGCTTGATGTTTTCGTTGATCGCCTTTGTGATGGTTTTTGGTGTAATATTTGTAACCTCAGACGATTCGGTTGTGAACGCGTTGAAAAACGTGTTGTAGAATTCCTCAACCATGATGTAAACCTTGAGACATACAATCAAACAAACACAATTAGTACAAACAATATCAAATATTTTGAAAACAGATTGACACTCAATCGACGTGAAATGATTTTGACACAAAAATCCTATTTTCAAGCTGAATAAGACTTTCGAGCGAAATCACTTTTGGAGTGGAATCACAAATTTGCACTTTGGAGTGGAATCAGAAGTTTGCACTTTGGAGTGGAATCAGAAGTTTGCACTTTGGAGTGGAATCAGAAGTTTGCACTTTGGAGCGGAATTAGAAATTTGCAACTTGGAGCGGAATCACAACTGAAGTTGAAGCGGAATCAGCTTTTGAACACTTTAGAGCGAAATCAGACAATCCTTAGGAGCGGAATCAAGTAAAATGCCGATTTGGAGCGGAATCAGGATCAACTTTCAGACTTTCTGAGCGGAATCAACCAAGAGCGGAATCACTTCGGAGGTCAATTTTGTCCATTTTTAGTCCGTATTTTAACATAAAACTTTCAAGGGTTTGTCTATGTCCAATATTAAACAGTCTGTGAAAATTTGAATCAATTCGGACCGTGAAATCTTGTTCAGATTGAAAAAGAAAGTGTAGAAGTCAGAAAAATGATGATATCAAGCTAAACTCTTCTTCCTGAGCTCTGATACCACTTGTTGGATCGTTGTTTGACCCGATTGAGTCGATCAGAAGAGTTTTACATCCAGTTCAAAGGCGGAATCAGAGAACTAGACACAGAAACAGCTTGATAATCTAATATCTGTCACTTATATTGCATTTAACAACTCTTACAACCTTGACAGTAATCCGGCAGCACTTCGTTACAGTTCTGAAGTCATGTCAAATGAAATGACAAGTACCCTATTTATACTAGTGTGATTCCACTCGAAATGACATGGTGCATTTTGGAGCGGAATCATAACTTTCTGATTTCCCAGGAAATGGCACCTTGTACTTAAGAGCGGAATCAGCACTTAAGATCTGAACAACTGTTTCTCGAACCTCGGGCACTAATAAATCTATCCTAACCTATTACATGAAACAAGACGAAGTCAATAGACGTAATGCACTAACATAAATGAATACGTTTATACAAGAAAAATGGTTTTTAGTCATCATGGTCAACAATGTATAAGTCTCTACATCGGTTTTGTGTTGGGTTCGGAATCGGTTATGTATATGATCGATTTCTGTTTCTGTATCAGTGTCCGTTACAGTTTCAAATCAGTTCGTGTATCAGTTTTTGTATGAGTCTTATGTCTGCATCTGTTTTCAGTACCCATGTCAGTAATCGTTTCAGTTCAGTCTCAGTTATGTTCTGTTGTGTTTTGCTTCCGCTGATACGACTTTACTTGTACTGTTGATTTCTCCATTACTGAGCAATTTTTGGCTCAACCGTATTTTTCTTTTTGTGTTTTTCCAATTTGTTTTACAGGTAATATGGAATGATTTGGGATTTCAGTGAGGAGCGTTAGAAAGTTACGAGCCAAGATTCTTTATTTCAGTAATGTAATGAATGCAATTAGGATCTTTCATTTAATGTTATGGATTGGTTTTAGTTCTGATATTTGTAATAGTGACACGTCAGCCCTAGTGGGGTTGGGGTGTTACACATACTTAACACCAACATCATTTGAGTTTACTCTTTTCTAAAATTCTCATACGTTCCATATCTACTCTTAAGTCGAAGTTGATACGATCAAACAATCCATATGTATTTATTACATCACTCAAGCGTATAACACAAATTCTTAAAACTTAATTCTATCCAATCACATATTAACCACATTCATACATGGATTTCATCAAGAGTATGTTCCTCATGATATTTTACTACCAAACACCTTACTCCTATGTTCTTTACATACTCCGCTATTATTTGAAGGCAAATTTGCATATTATTGTCATTTAGACATTTCATCAAACACCTTGCGTGCGTACTACCATCTAAGCCTAATGTAAAATCCACTTATGCTTTCATTCCTTTTTCCTTGCATTCATTCATCAACACAACTAAGCATCAATAAATTTCATGTTATACTTCAACCTAACTAACAAGAATTCATCACATACAACATAATCAATCGAATTTGCACAAGATTTAGACATAAGTGATACATTCATGTTATCATCATCATCATCATCATCATCATCATCATCATCACCAAGTGGGTTTCATGTCAAGACATCAAATTACTTGAACTTGTGCATAACACATAATCTATTTGGTGATTCTAACACCTCTACATGCATAATTTCATACAAATTTGTGGGTTGATCATAGATTCACTTCATACTAAATCATTAAATTAACTTCTACAACTTACCTCATGTGTAGTAAGTCTAGATGATCAAGAATTTGAGCCCATGCATTAGATTAGAGCCAAATTCCCCTTTCAATTTGAAGGTTTTTCATGAATTTGGGTTTCCACCCCTTTCCCCCTTTCCTCCTGGTCGATCACACGCACACACACCTAGTGTGTGTGGAATTTTTTGTTTTAATAAAATTTAAATTCTCCTTTTTGAAAATCTTGGCCCTTAAAGTTTGTTACTTGATTACAATTGTCACCCAATTCACTTCCCTACTTGTTTTGCTAGGTATTTAACTAGGTTTAATAACCTAGTTATTATATTTCATTCTATCGATCTTGGTAACACACTAGCAATTTAATAATTCGGGTTTTGGGGTGTTAGAGTTTGGTTCGTTGGAATTCAAGAAATTCAATGGAATTGGAATACTATTGCTATTTGTTATGTGTCTTGTTTGCCAAACATGCTTCTCCCTGCCCTTCCGCCCCCAGTGCCCACAACCACATGTTAATTTCTTTAATAAATTTACAAATCTGACACAATTATTTTGTGAACTAAACTTGTCACATACTCTAGTTCCTTTGACGGATACCAATTCCATTAAATTCTATTTACTTTTATATATATGGTTCACTAGATATATGTTAGATATTTCAATGTAATTGGATTGACTTGTTAAACATGTGTATCATAATACACATCAAACAAGTTAAAGGGTGTTGAGTGCACACTTGTCTGAGTTTATTATGATTTTGGATATTCAGGAACCTTATTGGTCCGTAGGGGCCGGGGTTCCAAGGGGAGGTAGCCTTTGGCAGGATCTAAAAGGCTAAAACCCTAGCTGGGATCGAGTTGTAAAATTCAGAGGGAGGCTATTGTGAACTTTTTTGGGCGTAGGCACCTAAATGACTTGATGGCTTCAATGGCTTCTTCAGTTCTATCCAATTGTTTCATTACAACTGCCATGTCTTTTAAGGCACGTTCCACTCTATCTCCAGCATTTATCGCCTTCCAAAACCACACTATTGCACCCTCTTGATCCCTTTCCACAAGCTGCATCAATTTCATATATCTCATCACATTAGTTATATGTAATCTTATTTTTAAGTTATAGAATGAAAAAGTGAAATAAATAGAGAATTGTAGAATGAAAGAACAATTATTTCTTCAATAAAGAAAATAAAACAAACTACAATCACTGTTTTAATAACATGATGACAACTACTTTATACACAAAATAGATTAGACACCCGTGTATTAGACGGGTTGAACAATGTAAAATATATTATACATAACTCTATACATAATTTTTATAAAAGAATTAAAATATTTCATTTCCTTATAAAATTATGGATAGTGAAATAAGCAATCATTATGTCTCTTTGTATTAGAAAAGAAAAGGGAGTCATTTGCCTTAGGATGGGGATTCTCGTCTTCAAAACACCATATGTACGCTCAATAACATTCATGAGTTGTGCGTGATCTTGGTTGAATCTTTCTTCTTTGGTTAACGCACGTTGTCATCGAAAATTGGCTAACCAATACCTCGTATTAGGATCAAGACTCGTAAATCCACGAGTGTTGGTGTATAGAACGTCGTACATGTAATATTTATCTGTAAATGTTAGTATATAAACTATTACATTAAAAAAGATATAATGTACTTAATAATCAAAGTTAAAGAATGATTTTTTAACTGAAATTAGGGCTTCTGACTAAATTGTTCGCGAAGCTTTAATTAATCATGTTATGAATTTACATCGAGATATATGGCAAACGGGCAACAAGCTGCGCCGCTACCCCTTTTTGAATAGCAAAAATGTGGTCTTTTAAAAACTACGTCCATAGATATCTGGGTCATAACATTACTATGCATGACCCTTTGAACTCGACTAAGTAGGTCCCCAACCTCTCTGGCGCCAGGAAATCGAAAGTATCAAAAGCAAATGGGATAAACATGTGATGTTTGTCAAGGCATGCTTTCTAGTGTTTGGTCACTTTTCTCGAAGCAGCCTGACCCACCATGAAAGCACTACCCCCTAAGCCCACAAGCGGGGAAACCCTTGTCAGATCCACACATGCATGTTTTCCTCCTACTTATCCAAAGACCAAAATGTCAGCTGGTCGAAGGGTAGATCTCCCTTCCAATGGGTCAGTTAAGAAACTAACGGGTGATTCTGTCTTAGCAGAAATACAAGCGCGTTTGAATGATTTAAAGACTGGTGGGGGGAAAGGAAAGTCGGAAGTCGGGTTAAATGCAACTTCTTTTAAAACTTGTTAATCATGTGCAATGCCCTGCCATCCGCGGCCCATACGAACATGAATATCATATCAAAATCACAAATTTCTAAGACAATTTGAAAGCATTCACATTTTCCTCTTCGTTTGTAACAAGTTTGTTGATACAAGAATTCCATCCACTACATCTATTGCAACAAAGAATATTTGTTTTAGTTTTTGGTGAGTTATTTGTGATTGCATTAAAAGATGTTGGAACTATAACTTCTCTTGCGAAATTTATCATTGCATTTAGGACCTCAAGAAAATATCTCGAAATCATTTATATGTTGAGTATTGAAATCTTCGTTTAACCAACCAAAAAAGTTCGTGATGTCCCATGAAAAAGTTATTCAAGTGTGGCAGAAAATCATATTAGTTATAGGTGATGTAAATACACGTGGGTTTATGATGTAAATACAAAGAAAACATAGCTTTATTTTATGTTTATAACTTCTCAAGTTTGTAAGTTTTAAATAATATGTTATCAAAAGCTTTGGTTTGCATTAATTTGTTTTATTTTGAAGAGTAAATTACAAGTTTTGTTCTTTATGTTTGTACCAAATTGCAGGCGGCTGTCTTTTGCCTTTAAAATTGATAACTTTTGTTCTTTATGTTTACAGATGTTGCACGCTACGTTTTTAGCCCTAACTCAGTTAATTTTTTCGTTAAATCTGGTCATGTGCCTTGCAGATAGGGTAATTTTCTCAATCTACTTAATTTAATTTATTTTTGTTCAATTAAAGTCAAGCTTTCATATTTCTCCTGCAATTTGTCTCCCTCTCCTCTCTCTCTAAACAACTCTACTGTGAAAACAACACAAACAACAAATTTTCGCCTGCAATTTGGTACAAACATAAAGAACAAAACTTGAAATTTACTCTTTTTTGAAATACCAAAAATTAATTTTCTAACAAATTAACTATATGTACTTGTTAGAAGCGAGTAATGTATGTCTGACCCCTCAATAGTCTTTTACCAAAAGAGCAGTACTTTTAACGCACAAAGTTGTAAACTAACAAGACACAACTATTGCATGAGAAACTTGAATAAAAATCATAGAATATTGTTTTTTAACAAAAATGGTTCCATTCACTCTATAAAATAGTATCTTTCTTCTTTTTTTCTCAAGACTTTCTTATAGCTAGTCCAACCCATAAAAAATTCTCAGATTCACTATTTTATATTCATCACACATTCTCATTTATCATTCGTTTTACCACCTCTAATATTTGAGTTCCTAGGAACTCAATGGCTATTGATTTCTACATCTACAATGCTAATGACAACATTTATGATGTTTTTCTAAGCTTTAGTGGTCAAGGTATGCTTTACTATTAATCTCATTATATTGATGTTGAATAGCCTTAGAACAATCACACTAGCTTCTATATCATTATTTCAGTAACTTGCAAAAAAAAAAAAAACATTTATTTTGCAATATAGATCAGGGTGCATAGGTGATTAGGGTTTTTCTTCCAACATGACGGGTAGGGACAAATTCAATATAGATCAGTGGTATGATGTGCCGATCAAGACAAGGAAAGGGCAGAAACAACAACAAGTTAACAAGGAAACGGAGTTGACAACAAAGTTTTTTGTTTCAAACTTTCCGCCACGATGTTCTTCAGCAGATCTGATGAAGGTTTTCAAGAGTTATGGTGAGATTCAAGGTACGTACATTGCTAGAAAATATGATAAACTTGGTAAGAGATTCGGTTTCGTGTCGTTTAAGAACGTAAGGAATATAGTCGATGTGGAAGGCCAACTTAAGGATGTTTGGATAGGGAGCTATAAACTATATATAGTTTTGGCTAGGTTTGTTGATGGGGTGGATATGAAACGAAAATGGGAACCTGTTTGGCAACCAGTTAAGAATAAAGATATTACGTCAGATACCATGCATGCAGCCAAAGAAGATGACAAAGTGTTGGCCCATGCAATCAAGCCAGAGGAACAGATGATATGGAAAGCCAAAACTGGTTCTCAACGGTTGATCACAATAAGCCATGCATGTCCTAGATTCTTCCCAATGACAGTGGTTATCTATCAGCTGATGATTTCTAAGTGCTGATCCTTCACAACAACTGTTTGTCAAAGAACTACTGAGGAATAAAGACTGAAGCTCTAACAACTGATGTCTCTCAAGTACTGATGAAGATAAAAGCACTGCTGACTCAAGGTCTGATCACCCTTTGAAGAAAGCACTGATCGTCAACATCAGTGCTTAGGCTACAACAGTGGGAAGCTGCATCAGTTTTTATATAATCAGTATTTATTGTAATAAGTGTTTTGTATGATCAGTGTTTAGAGGTTGTTAGTTTGTTAGATGTCACTATCTAGGTGACGTCAGCTAAGATGCTTAGTGGTTTGGATTGTACTATAAATAGAACAGTACCTGTACTGTTCTATTAGCTCTTTTGCACCAAGTCATCTTGTACGAACAAATTAGTGAGCTCAGGCTGAGGGGGAGTCTAGTTGTATGCATGCATAGTTGAACCTTGTAATTGATACAATCTTTCGACTAATGAAAATCATGTTTGCTGAAAACTGTTCTTCTTTGATTGTGTGTTAAAGTTTATTTCCATTTCCGCTGCACATTAATCTCTGTTTCATCTTCCATCTCTGTTAAACAACACAATCTAAGAATCTCAGATCCTAACAATTGGTATCAGAGCTTAGGACAGTCAAATTCGATCTAACAATCAATTTGACATAAAAGTTCAACTCAAATCCATTGATACTTAAAGTTGTTCGTATCAGTTGAAAAAACAGAGTAAAAGGTAATCACGTACAAAGTTGATTATTCAAAAACTCTTGTAAAATCAACCAAGATGGCATCACAATCACACGACCCTCACAACACAGGAACACTATTCAAGCCACCTATGCTTTTCAGATCCGAGTACGATATCTGGCAACGTAGGATGGGCCATGTGTTAGCTCATCAAAACACCGGATGCTGGAAGTCGGTCATCTTTGGACCACACGTTCCAATGGTGCCTAGTACTGAAGATCCCAAAGGCTTTGTGCCTAAAAGCTCTGAAAAAACTACTCAGAACAATATTTTCAAAAAAATTAAACTAGATGCAAAGGCTTTTAGTATTGTAGCCTCAGCTCTTCCTAATGACATTTATGCTGGACTGTTACATTGTAACAGTGCCAAAGAGTTGTGGGATGCTCTTAAAGAGAAATTCGGTGGAATAGAATAGGTTATTGAAAATAATAGGGATGTTGGATTCAAAGAATTAAGTCCGACCTAACTTCATGGTCGACTCCTCACTTATGAGAGAGAGTTGAACCAGAAAAAGATGTTACAAGAAACAGGAAGGTTGCTGATGATTACACCTTTGGTAGCACATCACTTCTGGGTCAAGAAGAATCTAGTAGTAGTAAGGATCAGAGTTATGATCATTATATTGACATAACTGCTGGTGGAGCTTTTAACAACTTCGATTCTTACTCAACCAACTATGCTTTCACAGCAAGTGGAGAAACCAGAATTCTGGTAACTTATCCTTTGAACTCAATGATCTCCAGCACTTTGATCCTACTGATCTGGAGGAAATGGACATATTGCACCAACTGGCTCTGCTGAGTGTAAGAACCAGCAAGTTTTATAAGAGAACAAGAAGAAAATTTCCAGGGTTACATGGGAATTTAAAAGTAGAGTTGGATAAATCAAAACTAAAGTGCTACAAGTGTAATAGGCTAGGACATTTTGCTAGAGAATGTAGAAGCCAAAATAGTGGACCAATCATAACACATCCTAGCCCTAAACCTCAAAACACACAAAACACTGTGCATTATTCCCAATATACCCATGTTACTCGTAAACACTGCTCATTATGCACACCCTGTAACACCTGTTCCAGTGTAATATGTTCAAGCTCCTGTCCCACAACATGCTGCACAAACATCTGCTCCAGTAGAGGCCAGTTAGCAAAGCTTCTTTACCCAAGGCTTTGTTGATTGGAGTAGCATGCCTGATGAATTATCTGATGAAAATTTTGCTCGATTTGCTAAGAATGATGCTACTTGTGATGAATTTTGTTTTGCAGCATTAGAGTCAATTCCAGAAGGGTTGGAAACTGAAGAAGGAGAATCCAGTGCTGAAACAGTGGATGAAATTGCTGAAGCAGTGGTTAAAGCTGTTGTTGGTGACCAGCTGTTAGAGAAGGAACCCAAACCACTGATAGAACCTCTTGCTGACCCATGGTTTAAAGAAGAAGTGGAGAAGAACACCAGTGATTGTGAGAATGTATGTGACTGTGCCATGATGGCTGCAGCTATGGTATCACCTTAGGTCTTGAAAAACCTATGTTCCGACAATGCATCATAGCATTTGCTAATGTTAAAGAGGTGAATGAAAACCTTAGAGACAAAATTTTAAAAGATGAAGTACAATTTGAAAAGTCCATTAAAGAACTGAAAAACAAATTGTTTAAAAAAGATAATGAGATCTGTAGTCTTAAACATGAACACAGCATAACCAAGGACCAACTTCAAGCCATGATAGAGAAATATCATGCTTGCAAAAAAGAGTTGGAATCCACCCAAATCACTTGCGAAAAATGGGTGGAATCCTACAAAGGTTATGAGTTGATGTTAGAAAAAACAGATCAAAAGAAATGTAAAATTTGGCATAGGTTTCAGGAAAAATGACCAAGTTGAAAACACTGCTGTAAATGACTTTGGTTCAGTTGAGATAATCCCAACAAACAAGGATGGTCAAGAAATCAAAATCACTGATAAAAGTGGTAACAAAATCATCTTGGAAAAATCAGGTGGGTCATTAACCTTTGAAGAAATAGAAAAATATCAATTCAAACCCACCTGGTCAGATGAGTGTGACATCCTTGAAAATTTCAAACCAATGGATTTTTCCACCATTGAGGGTGTTAAAGCACCCAAGGCTAAGATTATTCCTCTGAAAGACATCCCAATAGAGGTTAAAAACTCTGTTGAGAAAGAAAAAGAAAAGAGGAAGAAAAGAGAAAAGATCAAAAACTTGTTTTGTGATTTTTGTGAGAAGAGAAACCATTCTACAAAAGATTGTTTTCACTTAAAAGCATATGACATAAACAAAACAAGCATCATTGAGCCTGCACCTATGTGCACAATTTGTGGTAAAACAAATCATCTTACTCATGAGTGTGTATACCTCAAAACTTTTGAGGTTAAAAGAAAAGAGTACACATCAAAAACACCTGTGAGTTCATCAAAACAACCCATCATGAAACAACAACCTTTTGTGCATGTCCAAACAGCTGTTACAAAACAGCTGAACAAAAACTCTGCTCTAAGAGATGTACAAGTGACAGATGCACCACCCTCAAATCAATACCAAAGAGGAAAAGGTCAACCTCCATACCAAAAGGTCCCACATGTTTATGAGGCATACAAAAGGCCTTCTAAACCAAAAGTGAACAGGCATCCTTTTGGATTTCAACATCTGACAGGAAATGGTCCACAACAGTGGTTAGAAAAACATTGTTCAAAAACTGTTCAAACCCCTGAGCTAACCATTGTCCATATTCCTGGACTTGATAATGAATCCGTTGTAACCCCATCCAAAGCCTTATTGGCTTTGAAGACCCTCCTGAACTAATTGTTTACTTGATGTATAGGGAGCTTCTTCATGCTTAGATAGTCTTTGGTATGTAGATAGTGGAGGCTCCAGGCACATGACTGGATGTAGAGCCCTACTCAAAGAATTTAAAAATCATGGAGGGGGTGATATATCTTTTGGTAACAATTCTAAGGTAAAGGTGTTGGGGTCTGGAACAGTTCAGTCTGGAAAAGTCAAGTTTGAAAATTCCAATCTCATTGACAATCTAAAGTTCAACCTCCTTAGTGTCTCATAAATGAGTGACAAAGGCTATGGGTCATTCTTTACTAAGGAGAGTTGCAAGATTGTTGGTCCAGAAATGGTCAAAAAGGAAGAAATAATAGCCAATGGAAAAACTCAACTTGTTGCTCAAAGGAGTGGCAATGTTTATGTAGTTGATTTGTCAAAAGAGAGCCCTATAACGGATGCCTGTCTGTTCTCAGCTGCCTCTAACAAAGAGACAGAATTATGGCACAGAAGATTGGGGCACACAAATCTCAAGACAATCACTTCTTTGTCAAAACGAGGCCTTGTAAGAGGTCTTCCACAAAAATTATTTAATTGTTTTGAGCATTGTGTTTCCTACATAAAAGGTAAACAACATAAAAGCTCACACAAGTCCATTGAAGAGTCCAAAACAACCAAGTGTCTGCAAATGCTACACATGGATTTGTTTGGCCCAGTAAAAATCATGCGCTTAAGAAAGAAAAGATATTGTTTGGTTATTGTAGATGATTTTTCTAGGTTTACATGGACTTACTTTTTACATTCTAAAGATGAGACTGCAGGCATTTTGCAAGACTTTGTCAAACAGGTTGAAAAGCAAATTGACCTTCCAGTAAAAATCTTCAGAAGTGACAATGGAACAGAGTTTAGAAATAAGGAGTTGGATGCCTTCTGTGTGTCAAAAAGGATTGTAAGACAGTACAGCATCCCAAGAACACAAGAGCAAAATGGGGTAGTTGAAAGGAAAAACAGAACTCTGATTGAAGCTGCCAGAACCATTCTTGTAGATTCAAGTTTGCCATTAACTTTCTGGGCAGACGCTGTAAACACTGCCTGCTATGTCCAGAACAGAGTTTTGATCAACCCCAGTCATCAAAAGACTACCTATGAAACTCTGTTTAAAATCAAACCGCTGATCTCATACCTTAAAGTCTTTGGCCGTCCATGTTTCATTTTAAACCTAAAAGATTCAATTTCAAAATTTGCAGCCAAAGTAGATTGTGGTTACCACCTAGGATACTCAACCACTGCTAAAGCCTATAAAATGTTCAACACTAGGACTAAGTGTGTGGAAGAGAGTTTGAATGTAAAGTTCAATGAACTTTTTTCACTGAAAATTCTAGCAAACCCTGCTGAATTATTTGTCCTTGATAAATTTACTTTTGAAGAAGTGTCTGTCAAGACTAACATTGCTGGTACACCACAATCTCCACCACAAGATTATGGATATGAAGTTGTAATTCCACAACACAAATTCACATCCACCACCAGAGCAACAGATGTCAAAACAGCTATCAAAGCTCAACCACTGCTGCATCAACAGTTGTTGATCAAAGTAGCCCTTTAACCTCTGCCACCACATCATTCACAACCATTGTTGATAAAAATCTACCAATAGTGGATAAAAATCAACATTGTGTCACACCCATTCCTCCTATTCCTCCACCTCCATTCCGAACAGATGTTGGATCATCAAATTCACCAACAGATGTTAGCTCAGATGATTCACATCTGCAGCCTTCACCCTTTAATGCCATTGTTCCATACAAGGGAGATCTAATCTACCTAAAGTCTCATCCACCAGATCAAATCATTGGCAACATCAATGAAGGGGTTCTCACAAGAAGTCAATCCCAAAACATTTGTCTTTTTGCTGGCTTTCTATCACTCCATTAACCAGTCAAGTACCAAGAGGCACTGAAAGACAACAGTTGGGTAGAAGCTATTCAAGAAGAGCTCCATCAGTTCAAAAGACAATAAGTTTGGGAGCTTGTACCACTTCCAGAGAATGTAAATCCTATTAGCATAAAGTGGGTCTTCAAAAATAAAACTGATGAAAGGGGCATTGTTGTCAAGAATAAACCTAGGCTTGTGGTTCAAGGCTTTAGACAAGAAGAGGGAATTGACTATGATGAAACTTTTGCCCCCGTAGCAAGACTTGAAGCTATCAGGCTTTTCTTAGCCTTTGCTGTCAACCACAAAATTAAGGTGTATTAAATGGTTATCAAGTGTGCATTCCTCAATGGTAAAATTCAAGAAGAGGTATATGTTTGTCAACATCCAGGTTTTGAGGATCCATTATATCTAGATCATGTCTACAAGCTAAACAAAGCTTTGTATGCCCTGAAACAAGTACCTAGAGCCTGTTATGAAACTCTTTCCACTTTTCTAATCTCTATTGGATTCACAAGAGGTAAAATTGATAAAACATTGTTTTTAAAATGGAGAGGAAAAGACTTGATGATTGTCCAAATTTATGTGGATGACATCATTTTTGGAAGCACATGTAATAAAATGTGTGAAGAGTTTAGAAAACTCATGACAGCAGAGTTTAAAATGAGTGCAATGGATGAACTACAATGCTTTCTTGGTCTCCAAGTTAAGCAAATGCAAAATGGCACTTTCATTCATCAAAGCAAATATGCAAAAGAACTTTTAAATAAATTTGAAATGAATGATTATAAACCATGTAGTACACCCATGGCAACCACAAAGTTGATCATGTCTGATGAGAAAGATGATTTGGTTGATCAAACTCTTTATAGAAGCATGATTGGGTCTTTATTGTACCAAACTGCATCCAGGCCAGACATCATGTTTGCAACATGTGTTTGTGCAATATCCCCATCATCACATAGGAAGTCTACTCTCATAGCTGTGAAAAGGATATTCAGATACATAAAATGTGTTCCCATACTTGGTATCTGGTACCCTGCTAATGGGAATGTTAATCTTTCAGGTTTCTCAGACAGTGATTTTGCTGGATGTAACACAACAAGGAAGTCTACTTCAGGAGGGTGTCAATTCCTAGGCAATTGCTTAGTGTCTTGGCAAAGCAAAAAGCAAGCAGCTATTTCCACATCCACTGCTGAGGCATAATACATTGCTGGATTTTGGTATAACTGCTTTAAAGACACCTCTTATATTGGATAGTCAAGCAGCTGAAAATATCATTAAAAATCCAGTCTCACACTCAACCACCAAGCACATTGACATCAGACATCACTTTGTGAGGGATTGCTATGAAAAAGGTTTGATTTCTCTACATCATGTTCTAACTAAGGATCTGTTGGCAGATGTGCTAACAAAAGCATTAGACACATCTACCTTTGAAAGCTTGATCTCTACAATTGGCATGCTTAATATGGATTAACAAGCTAAATTTCGTTTTCCATGAATAAAAAGCATTAAAATGTTTTCAGAAAATAAAAAATCCATCCTTAAAAATAGTTAAAATGAAAATTTTTCATAAATCCTCAAAAGTCTGTTAATAACCACTGATTGTTTCAAACATCTGATGTTGATAATACAATTGCTGCTGAAAGACAACCACTGTTCCTCCAAATCACTGTTGTTTAAACATCAGTGTTTCAACCACTGATGTCTATCCTCTGATAGTTAAAATCAACCACTGTCCATGTTATTCATTGTTCTCAAACCACTGATATTGTCCATCAGTGGTTGTCAAAACAACTGTCTTCCACTTTTTTCATAAGAGGTTGCCACGTAGTCAGTTATTCACCGCCTGATCTTTGAAACCGCTGCCATGTCAGCATTCACTTTTTCATCTTAATAAAACCCTGATAAAACCCCCAAATAGAGTTTTCAACACCGTATCGAATTCAAAATTCTCAAAAGCGGTTACACTCTTCTCCTCAATTCTCTCTCAATCATTCGCAATTTCCACTATCTCCATGACTCTAAATCTCAAAAACCCACACAATTATCTCTGTACTCTTGCAAAATCAAGTACAAATACAGAGTTCACTCTGTTATTGACGCCTTATCATCATCAAAGTACAAAACTTTGCTGACCTGCAACACTACCATTTATCAAGATACCCTACGTGACTTCTGGGCAAATGCAAACCTTGAAATTCAAGATTAAAAGGCCTGGGCAATTACATCAAAAGTAGGAGATATCTTGGTCCCAATAACACCTCAAACCATATCAGAGGTTTTCAGACAAATGACTTAGCAGGTAAAACTTCTTTCCCTAAAGATGAGTATCAAAGGGACTTGATTGAAAGAGGGTATGAAGGACAGTGCTCAAAAGCAACTATGCAAAATGGAAAATTTCCACCTCCAATGAAATTCCCGTTTCATACCCTACTTACCTGTGTTTCAAATAAAACAACTGATTTTAATGAAATTCCTCTAAAAATCCAATACTTGGGGTATGCAATCATGTCTAAAACTGATTTCAATTACTCTCAGGAAATTTTTAATGATTTGGTCAATAATATGAAAAACATTAAGGAAAATAAGCCACTGGCTTTCTTATTATTTCCAAGATTTTTGAGTTATTATTTGCAACAGAAAATCCCAAAAGAAAATGCACAAGTACTTGTAAAAGGTGCACCTTTTCAAATAAACAGCCTTTCATCTGAAACATTTACTCGCCTGATGGCTAAAGAGTCAAAAGTTTCCAAAACACAAGCAGGGGAGTCAACTGCTCTTGGTGACCATAGCAGCACAACCACTGTTGTGCAACCCCCACCAACAATTCCCAAAAAGACCAAGAAAAAAATCCAAAAAGCCCACCAAACCCACCAAAAAGGGTCTTCTGGAAGATGAGATCCCAAAAATTAACCCAATGACCACATAAAAGTCACCAACAACCACTCCTCACAATAGTTGGAAAGATCGCCACCTAAAGCCTCAACTCCTCATGCTTCCTCACAAAAGGAACATGTTGTATGCACAGGGACACCACAATATGAAGCATTACCCTCACTTGAGAGTATGCTTAATAGCCCTCCTCCCGGGGTAAATTCTCTTTCAACTCCTATCCCTACATCTCAACTTCCACCATCCATTCAACCTCTGTTTGATGCCATTGAGCTTGTGACACAAAACAGCCCCTCTCAATCACCCATTAAAGAGAGTACAACCTCAATAATAGCTGTGTCTGAATCACCTCAATTGGTTATCCCATAAACAGCTGAGGAGGTTACACCACAGGAATTTCATGAAATTCCTGTTGGTAGTTCAAGTGGAGCAGCTACTAAAGATGTTGGATCCACTGATCCACATCTGGACAGTAGTTACATAAGTAAGACTCCCTTGAAGGCAACCACTGCTGATGCTATCAAGGTATCCACTGGTGTGTTTAAGCTAACCACTGGTGAGATTTCCTAGATAACCACTGCAGCAGGAAGTCCCCAGTACCAAGAAAAAGGGGCATCAGCTGATGAACCATTGGAGACTTCTCCTGATCCAACAGCTGATACAACTACCACTGGTAGGAAATCAGATGATCCCATTCATTTGGGTGATGCTTTAAAATACCAAGAATTGACGGAGAGGCTCTCTACCAGAGAAACAACTGTTGCAAACATGAATGAATCTATTCAATTTCTGGTTCAAGCTTCCAAAAGTCAGCCAACACCACAACAATACTCCCAAGAGCTCTAGAATGCAGTTCAGCCTATCCTCAATGCTCAAAGGGAACTTGCAGAAACTCAAAACAATAATCAAATGGCACTACTCAGAAATATGGTTGATGCAAGGTACAAAGATACTCAGGAAGATATCAAGGTTATCAAAGAAGCTTTGACAAAAATGACTGGCACTACCCCTGCACCTATCTACAAAGATGATGCTGATGATGCCAAAAAGGGGGAGAAACATGATATGAAGAAG
>JARYGA010047480.1:0-11457 GCA_030545235.1 Helianthus tuberosus
AACAACTATTAATTACCAGATATTTAAACGTCATGTCCCATACCACAACATATCCAAATAAAACAGTTATTACAAATAATTGTCTCAAAAACAACATTGTTCCAACAACTCAGATTTATCATGATATAACTAAACCCCTAGCTTGATTCACCATAGCACAACATTCCTAGCATCTTAAGCACCTGTCACATACGTTAAAATAGAGGTCAATACACATAGTGTAAATGTGAGCATACAAGTTTAATAGTAATAATAGAATTCGAAAGCGTTTACGTGTAACCAGCATGTAACATGTAGCAAAGTGAAGCTAGTAGGTTATCGACAATGAAATATGCACCGACATGACTGCGAGTTGTAGAATGCACAACACATATCACCACTGTGACACGTGAAGAAATAACCTTAACAACCCCTGTCCACGACAGGTGCTGAGTCGAAACTATAGTACTATCGTTGCTAAGGCGTCAGGCAACAATCAGTGTGTAAACATAACTTACAAGCATTCATCGAGTAACACGTATAACATGTAGTAACGGTCAGCGTATAAAAGTGTTTGCGTTATGTGATTGATGTGATTTAGAATAAGTAACGTATGTAACACCCAAAAGTGCGTAAAGCAAAAAGGGATCGAGTATACTCACAAATAGTGCTTAATAACTTAAACACTCTCTTGGATTGAAGGGAGCGCTGAGAGATTAGCCTGAACAGTTAACGATAGCATAAGCGAAGGACGGCGCGTAAAACGGTGCAAGTGATCAAAGTGACGAATGGTCATCCGATCGGATGACAATCCGATCGGATGACAATTCGAACGAATGGTCATTCGATCGAATGACAATCCGTTCGGATGGGCATCCGTTCGGATGGCCATTCGGTCGTATTGACATTCGTTTGGGATGGATGTGTTTGTGTATGATGTGACTTTGAAGTTTTCTGTCACACCCCGACCACGTAGAACAACAACACGTGGCGGAAAACGTCGGGGAGTGTTGTAACAGAATCATTGTTTCATAACACATGGAAATTGAAATACTGTTTTATTGATTAAAATTGTTACAATGTCTTGACAATCAAAGAAACATAACATAAATAACTAGTCTTGCATCTTTTATTGTCGCTAAGGCCCAAGTCCGCCTAAGTGTATCTTGATAAATCCTATGCATCATATCCTGAAACACATGTGAAAATAGGTACGTCAGCATAAAAATGCCTGTGAGATACATAGGTTTATGAAAATAGGATTCATGACTTATGTTTAAGAAAATGTTTAGTCATGAACCTTGTAATTTGCTTTGTTTTGTAAATCAATTGAAAAACGATAAGATCAGATGATATGTATAAATAAATGTAAGGTTAAATGAATAACCATGTAAAAATGAGTTTGTATGAGATAAGTTGTTTGTAAAACAATGTATTGTGAAAAGTATGTTATTTGTATAAAATGTTATATGTCCAAATTGAAAGGATTCAAATAATGCTACGATATGTAATACCATACAAACACTTATATATAGGAAGTACCAGCGGCGTATCCACCATGCTTGTATCATATTACACACGCCTCGTTACTCAAATCACTTACCCAAACAAACCACCAATGTAAGATGTCTATGTTTAAACCAATTGCCAAACGTATTGAATAATATATCAAAATGTTTATGTCAAGATGTAAATCATGTAATGTGTAACCAATGTCAATAATGTTTATGTGTCAAATGTAAATAATGAAATGTGTAACCAATGTCAATAATGTTTATGTGTCAAATGTAAATCATGTAATGTGTAACCCAAAATGATATGTATGGCTAGTGAAAAGATATCAACTAAACCACATGCACAAAAACAAAGTATTGAAGTAAAACATGGTTTAAATCAAAGCTATGTTTTGTGGAAATGCATGCTATACTGATACAAATATCTATGCGGTATTGTGAGAATGCATACATCCAAGCCTTGAGACTGTGGCGATAAACCCTTAAACAATTTAAAGGATTATCTGTGCTTATGTATATCGAATTCGGTCATTCCTTCCAATCCAAACAAACCCAGGATTTCAGGAACGGGAGTTGTCAATTCCTATGGTACCACTACCTACTAACGAACGGCGTGTTCGGTGTTAATGAATGTATATTGATCCATCAAAACAATCCAAATATCATATCAAAATGTAAGCATGTGATGAAAACAACTGTACTAAGTATGCAACAAATGAACATACATAGCATGTGCTGTGATGTGAAACGATGTACTAAGTATGAACTAAATGGACATACATAGCATAAAATGTAATGTAAGACAATGAAATCATGTACTATAAATGTACTAATGAACATAGCAAGTATATGATGTGAAAACATGGAAAGCACAAAAGTAACAAGTAGGCACATGTGTTCCACCCCAAAACGTTTGAAAAACAGTAAAAGAGGGGTCTATGTACTCACTTGAGATTGCTCAAAAGTCCTAAGATAACCACCAAGCAATGCTAGAGATCACGGAATCAAACGGCACCTAATATAGGTAACTATGTTAATATACCGGACCTAAATCGGAAGATCGGATAGAATGCGGGTTCGTAAACCAAACGAGTATTGAGACTCGTGTAATATGGTTTAACAAAGCCTACATACTAAATGAAACCTAACATAAGTGTTTACGACCCATTACGACCCGTTTAGGTAGCTTATGCTACTTTAACGCGTCGTTCGCGTGAAACGCGTTCGGACCGCCTAACTAGTCCTATGACAAGTGTTATATGCCTAAACATGTTACATAATCAGTTATGTGACAAAAGTTTAGGTTACATATGCTTAATTACCAATTATACATGAAAAGGGTATTCTGGTAATTTACCTAAGGCATATAAACTACCTATCATACAACTACTTAAACGATGTGACCATAAGGTATAACCTCGGAAGGTTATTCCCTATACACTATGGTCACCTAATATATTTGGTCGGATCCTAATGATCGACCAAATGGGCCGGGTTCGAAGGTATAAGCGATTTATTAGATCGCTTACCCTACGAACCTAGACAACGTGGTAATCATTAGGCATAGTCCCATGGACTATAACCATCGTGATTACAATCACGTTGCGAAGTTCAAACGAACTTCGCATTGACCATAAACTGGTCAACGCAGAAAGTCAAACAAAGTTTGACTTTCAGACTCAAAAAGCAATAAAAGAACGAAAGAATACTTACGAAGGGTCCCCGAATGCTAATCTCGATCCAAGTAGCTCAGGTATGAAACAAAGGTTTCAACTTAGAGCTCCTCAAATTAGGATTCTAGTGGGTTTTGCAATGGGGGTGAATGGGTATTTATAGGAATACCCGAACCGTTAGGATCGTTTCTTGGAAAAGAGGGAATGATCATATCCCTACACTTGTCGGAAAGTTATGGTGGCTCATTTGCCATCCACCATAAGAGTTTGACACTTGGCTTGGCCTTTGGAGTGTTTGAAAGGCTGTTTGTAGCTGTTAATACATCGAATCTGGTCCCGAAAGTGCAAAACTGATGTTTCTGTCCAGATAAGGCGCTCGTGTAGCGCGACTGCATAGGCCCTTAGGGCTCGCGCTACGCCACTGCCCCCCTGTTTCAGAAATGTTTCAAAAATGGCAGAAATGGTCCCTGCAGCCCGTTTAAGCTATTTTCGATGCGTTTGAACCCCGTTAACCTCATTTCAAGTCTCTAAAATGAAGTTAAAGTATAGGGAACTCAAAACATGCTCAAAAATATCTCGGATGTCAGTTCGTTTGGCCGTACGATCGCGATGTTCGCTTAATTACGACGGAAATGCGCATAAGCGCGAAAAACGATCCAAATGACGCGACGAATGGATTTTTCTCAAACCAAACACTAAAATAAAATATTTTAGTGCTTACATAAATTTTTGGATGTCCGGATGTATTCAGAACGTAAGTTATGCGCGAAAGTGCAAACTTGTGCACTTTTTGACACTTTTAGTCCCTGAATGACCCAAAAGTTTATTTTAGCACACCAAACCCCTCAAAGCCTATTTCTAAGCTATATAAAGGATATTTAAGATGTTTTTAACTTATGGTCATGTTCCGGAATGTCTGTTACAGTTCAAATTGGCATACTTTCACAGTTTGTCAAGTTTAGTCCCTGTAAGCGAATTAACTTGATTTTGCCATACCAAAGCCTTCAAAACTTATTTCTAAGTTATGTAAAGGTTATTTAAGGTATGTTAAGCCTATGTCACTATTCCGGAGTGTTTTTTGCATTAAACTGGTTATATTTACGCATCGGTGCGCGTATAACCTTCCAGAAAGCGATTTAGAGTTTGGAATTGTACAAAAATTGATATGTGCAACTGATACACATATTTTTACAAATCCCAAGTATGAAATATAATATTTCATTGGTTCGGTATTTATTTGATGGCCGTGGAGGCACAGGTGTTACAGTCTCCCCTACTTTAGGAAATTTCGTCCCGAAATTTATTTAGAGGAAACTTGTGAGAGTTTAAAACATGAAGTTGAAAAGATCGAACAACTTTGGTTAGGGTTCTGAACTTCTAGTAACCTTAATAACATTATGCTTGCAATGTAAGAGGGACACTTATATACAAGTATATGAAGTGTCATTGGTGGGTCCACCGTGCCTCCATTACATCGTTCTCATTTTGTTATTGTTGTCACTATCGGTTCTTACACATAATAAACCTTACTGGGTTTCTGTGCACTAAATTTCATAATTATGTACGCGTCCATAATCATACAATTCCTTGCACAGTTCACACAGTCTATTTTATAATGTGTAGGGGAAAACCAAATGAACAATCCTGTGATGAGTGTGACTAGACCACCATAGAGTCCTTTTAATTAAATCAATAAATGATCTAAATAGACTATCAAGGAGTCTGTTCAGCTACATCACTAGATGTCGTTCTTTCACCAAATTGTGAATTAATCCTTTTGACTAGACCACTAAAAGGGTCTCTTATGAATCATGGAGTGGTACTATATAATCCAAGGGTCTTAACTCTTACATAGAAGCCCATTAAGGATTTAAGGTAGCACCTTTTGACTACCCTGCTACGAATCCCTCATATGGAGATATGAAAGATCCTGCGAGGATTTGGATAACGAATATCCAGAGTATAAAAACACAAAATGCATAAAAGAAAACATAAGATGAATAAACACATAGTCGTATAACCACAAAGATTGTTTATTTGTTAATTTGTTTTGTTTGACAGAGCACATGCATTTAAAGTACAATAGGAATCCATCTCGTGGATTTCATTTGGCACTTTAAACATTTACAAGAATCTATCTATAGAAAGATTTTTAAAAGAGAAATTCGATTTTGATTATAAGGAACCGAAATGTTCGAATTCAGGTACATAAGGAATCCAATTAAGGACTCTGATTTGAATGATGATCATCCACAAGGGTCTAAATGTGAAGATAAAAAGATCCCATATGGATTTTAGAAGTTGAAGATGTTTTGAAACCTTGCACTGGACGTGCTTATGTCAAAACATGAAGTAAAAATGCTTATGAAGTTGAGATGCCAGATATGCCAAGGCGACATATGAAGCGAAATTTGAAAGTTAAGTCAATGTATGAAGAAAATATTTTTGGAAAACTATGCATGGGGTTCAAAAAATGTTTTTGAAACCTTATATATAATACTTTTGAAATCATAAAGTAGGTTTTTAGATAAGTATATTTATAAAAATGTTTTAAAATCATGCGAAATGAATTTTTGAAATTATGTATAAGGTTTTTGGAAAACATGAATGATGCTTTTGAAATCATGCACTTGATAAGAAAATATACTGTGTTAATATTGTCTTCAGACTATATGAAATATTTTGAAATTAGGAAAGTTGTTTTTTTTTTTTTTTTTTTTTTTGAAAACATAACCAATGTTTTTGAAATAACATAGACAATGCATTTGAAAAAAAAAATTGTTTTCAAACTATATGAAATGTTTTGAGATCATGAAGATTGTTTTTGAAATACTGGTACTGTATATGTTGAAAAATCAAAACATAATGGGTATGAGATTTGGAAACACCCTTGGTTATCTAACCAAGGATTTAATGGCACAGATGTGTAAAAAGCACGATTACTCATAATTTCACTTTATTTCATGTACTTCGTTTCTTAGAATGAAACGAGTACTTAAAATTTTTGGGGGAATCATGAGCGATCATTTGAAAGGGAGAATCACAAGAGTAGTTTGTAAGGAACATAGTTCCTTGATGTAGGTATCATAGGAAAAGTCATACACACATGTAACTACACTCGTATATCAGAACTGTGAACAACAATTTATTTATAATCAAACAGATTGTTTCACATTACAAGAAATAGAAGAAACAAAAGCATAAGACAACAACATCTTCTAATCAGCCAACTGCTCATCCGTGGGTTGGATTTGCATTAGCAAGCTTTGGGCATTTGTTCCTGAAATGGCTCGTATCGCCACAGTTGTAGCACGATCCAGGCGGAAAGCGAGCTTGAGCAGGATTGGCTTGTGGTCGGTTTGGACCACTTTGGTTTAGGGTAAATCGACAAACATTTGCCAGGTGACCGAGTCGCCCGCACGATGCACACCAACGACACTGTAGGTGAGCTAGGTGGTGTGCATTACATTTGTCGCATATTGGGGCTGTTCCCGTGTATTGCTTCTTAACAGGTTGTGTTGCCACCCGGATGGATCCTGCTTGATTTGGTACTGCTGCAGTTGGACAAACCCTTGCCGTATGACCTATAAGTCCACAAGTTTGGCATTTGCGGCACTTCACACTAGCCTGATGATGAAGGCTACATTGGTTGCACAAGGGTGCAGTTCCGTTGTATGGCTTCCTAGCAGGGGGTTGAGCTGGTTGGTTGGGGATGGCTCGACCATTGTGAGCGACCACGGCGAAATTCTGAGAAGCCTTTCGCTTCTTTGACCTCTTAGGGGGTCGTTCATCCATGGTCTTTGATTCCTCGGTTGGTTTCTTGGCTGGTGGTGCTGTCATTTGGCTAGGTCTTGCCTGTTTTGGTGCCACCGCTGCGGGTTTCCTTGAAGCCTTACGTTTCTTTGGTTTAGGTGAAGGCTTGGCTTCTGCTTCCTTTGGTGGCTCCTAAGTGGCTTCATTATGGAGACGAGACATGGCAATTCCCAATTCCACAGTCTTCAGAATCACTTCGCCTATTTGCTGGGCAAATTTGGCTGTTTGCTCGGACATTTGACCGTTGCTGAGAGGAAGAGACATTCTAGAAGAAAATGAAAGACATAGGAAGAAACAAGTGAAACGTCATCGGATAAACAATACTGAATGGTAATGAATGAAAATTGTGATCATTTGTTTGTTACCTAAAGCAACAAATGAGATGGTGACAAATCAAAGTAAATGGGTCAAAAATAATGTATCGCGAAGACATGCTTGCCTATAAGTGAACACTCATCCCAAGAATTCCCAGGTAAGCACAACTGGTCTCGCGTCTGATGAGATGTATACGAAGTGCTTGCCTAGACAGAAAACCCAGAATACAGGCATTCACCCTTCCAGTTTGCACGTGTTCACATTATTTAAAACCCAAAACCTTGACGAGATTTTGAAAATTCAAAGGGGTTCAAAACCATATAACAGAGGGTTCAAAACCTTACAATAGAGGGTTCAAAACCTAGTAATCAATCATCCTAGAACAGATGATTAGTTTTCAAAGCGGTTTTGAAATTTATGTTCTTGTTGAGGTCGTCACCTAAGGATAGGTGACGGTATTGTTTTATGACTAAACGCAAGTAAACTCGCGTTAGGGTCCTAGAAAGGTTATAGACTAGGTCAAAGTATTACTAATAACCTAATTCCCTATAACCATGAGCTCTGATACCAACTTTTCTGTCACACCCCGACCACGTAGAACAACAACACGTGGAGGAAAACGTCGGGGAGTGTTGTAACAGAATCATTGTTTCATAACACATGGAAATTGAAATACTGTTTTATTGATTAAAATTGTTACAATGTCTTGACAATCAAAGAAACATAACATAAATAACTAGTCTTGCATCTTTTATTGTCGCTAAGGCCCAAGTCCGCCTAAGTGTATCTTGATAAATCCTATGCATCATATCCTGAAACACATGTGAAAATAGGTACGTCAGCATAAAAATGCCTGTGAGATACATAGGTTTATGAAAATAGGATTCATGACTTATGTTTAAGAAAATGTTTAGTCATGAACCTTGTAATTTGCTTTGTTTTGTAAATCAATTGAAAAACGATAAGATCAGATGATATGTATAAATAAATGTAAGGTTAAATGAATAACCATGTAAAAATGAGTTTGTATGAGATAAGTTGTTTGTAAAACAATGTATTGTGAAAAGTATGTTATTTGTATAAAATGTTATATGTCCAAATTGAAAGGATTCAAATAACGCTACGATATGTAATACCATACAAACACTTATATATAGGAAGTACCAGCGGCGTATCCACCATGCTTGTATCATATTACACACGCCTCGTTACTCAAATCACTTACCCAAACAAACCACCAATGTAAGATGTCTATGTTTAAACCAATTGCCAAACGTATTGAATAATATATCAAAATGTTTATGTCAAGATGTAAATCATGTAATGTGTAACCAATGTCAATAATGTTTATGTGTCAAATGTAAATAATGAAATGTGTAACCAATGTCAATAATGTTTATGTGTCAAATGTAAATCATGTAATGTGTAACCCAAAATGATATGTATGGCTAGTGAAAAGATATCAACTAAACCATATGCACAAAAACAAAGTATTGAAGTAAAACATGGTTTAAATCAAAGCTATGTTTTGTGGAAATGCATGCCATACTGATACAAATATCTATGCGGTATTGTGAGAATGCATACATCCAAGCCTTGAGACTGTGGCGATAAACCCTTAAACAATTTAAAGGATTATCTGTGCTTATGTATATCGAATTCGGTCATTCCTTCCAATCCAAACAAACCCAGGATTTCAGGAACGGGAGTTGTCAATTCCTATGGTACCACTACCTACTAACGAATGGTGTGATCGGTGTTAATGAATGTATATTGATCCATCAAAACAATCCAAATATCATATCAAAATGTAAGCATGTGATGAAAACAACTGTACTAAGTATGCAACAAATGAACATACATAGCATGTGCTGTGATGTGAAACGATGTACTAAGTATGAACTAAATGGACATATATAGCATAAAATGTAATGTAAGACAATGAAATCATGTACTATAAATGTACTAATGAACATAGCAAGTATATGATGTGAAAACATGGAAAGCACGAAAGTAACAAGTAGGCACATGTGTTCCACCCCAAAACGTTTGAAAAACAGTAAAAGAGGGGTCTATGTACTCACTTGAGATTGCTCAGAAGTCCTAAGATAACCACCAAGCAATGCTAGAGATCACGGAATCAAACGGCACCTAATATAGGTAACTATGTTAATATACCGGACCTAAATCGGAAGATCGGATAAAATGCGGGTTCGTAAACCAAACGAGTATTGAGACTCGTGTAATATGGTTTAACAAAGCCTACATACTAAATGAAACCTAACATAAGTGTTTACGACCCATTACGACCCGTTTAGGTAGCTTATGCTACTTTAACGCGTCGTTCGCGTGAAACGCGTTCGGACCGCCTAACTAGTCCTATGACAAGTGTTATATGCCTAAACATGTTACATAATCAGTTATGTGACAAAAGTTTAGGTTACATATGCTTAATTACCAATTATACATGAAAAGGGTATTCTGGTAATTTACCTAAGGCATATAAACTACCTATCATACAACTACTTAAACGATGTGACCATAAGGTATAACCTCGGAAGGTTATTCCCTATACACTATGGTCACCTAATGTATTTGGTCGGATCCTAATGATCGACCAAATGGGTCGGGTTCGAAGGTATAAGCGATTTATTAGATCGCTTACCCTACGACCCTAGACAACGTGGTAATCATTAGGCATAGTCCCATGGACTATAACCATCGTGATTACAATCACGTTGCGAAGTTCAAACGAACTTCGCATTGACCATAAACTGGTCAACGCAGAAAGTCAAACAAAGTTTGACTTTCGGACTCAAAAAGCAATAAAAGAATGAAAGAATACTTACGAAGGGTCCCCGAATGCTAATCTCGATCCAAGTAGCTCAGGTATGAAACAAAGGTTTCAACTTAGAGCTCCTCAAATCAGGATTCTAGTGGGTTTTGCAATGGGGGTGAATGGGTATTTATAGGAATACCTGAACCGTTAGGATCGTTTCTTGGAAAAGAGGGAATGATCACATCCCTACACTTGTCGGAAAGTTATGGTGGCTCATTTGCCATCCACCATAAGAGTTTGACACTTGGCTTGGCCTTTGGAGTGTTTGAAAGGCTATTTGTAGCTGTTAATACATCGAATCTGGTCCCGAAAGTGCAAAACTGATGTTTCTGTCCAGATAAGGCGCTCGCGTAGCGCGACTGCATAGACCCTTAAGGCTCGCGCTACGCCACTGCCCCCTGTTTCAGAAATGTTTCAAAAATGGCAGAAATGGTCCCTGCAGCCCGTTTAAGCTATTTTCGATGCGTTTGAACCCCGTTAACCTCATTTCAAGTCTCTAAAATGAAGTTAAAGTATAGGGAACTCAAAACATGCTCAAAAATATCTCGGATGTCAGTTCGTTTGGCCGTACGATCGCGATGTTCGCTTAATTACGACGGAAATGCGCATAAGAGCGAAAAACGATCCAAATGATGCGACGAATAGATTTTTCTCAAGCCAAACACTAAAATAAAATATTTTAGTGCTTACATAAATTTTTGGATGTCCGGATGTATTCAGAACGTAAGTTATGCGCGAAAGTGCAAACTTGTGCACTTTTTGACACTTTTAGTCCCTGAATGACCCAAAAGTTTATTTTAGCACACCAAACCCCTCAAAGCCTATTTCTAAGCTATATAAAGGATATTTAAGATGTGTTTAACTTATGGTCATGTTCCGGAATGTCTGTTACAGTTCAAATTGGCATACTTTCGCAGTTTGTCAAGTTTAGTCCCTGTAAGCGAATTAACGTGATTTTGCCATACCAAAGCCTTCAAAACTTATTTCTAAGTTATGTAAAGGTTATTTAAGGTATGTTAAGCCTATTTCACTATTCCGGAGTGTTTGTTGCATTAAACTGGTTATATTTACGCATCGGTGCGCGTATAACCTTCCAGAAAGCGATTTAGAGTTTGGAATTGTACAAAAATTGATATGTGCAACTGATACACATATTTTTACAAATCCCAAGTATGAAATATAATATTTCATTGGTTCGGTATTTGTTTGATGGCCGTGGAGGCACAGGTGTTACATTTTCATTGTAGCATTTTGAAAACAGAGAAGTATCTCTACCTTTCAGGTCGCTCGATCGAACGGCCATTCAATCGGATGGCGATCCTTT